>JAPDVR010000021.1:36629656-36860571 GCA_026230005.1 Gila orcuttii
GGGTGGAAAAGATGAGTTCTATCTATCTATCTATGTCTGTCTGTCTGTCAATCTATCTATCTATATATCTATGTCTGTCTGTCTGTCTGTCTGTCAATCTATCTATCTATATATCTATGTCTGTCTGTCTGTCTGTCTGTCAATCTATCTATCTATATATCTATGTCTGTCTGTCTGTCTGTCTGTCTGTCTATCTATCTATCTATCTGTCTGTCTGTCTGTCTATCTATCTATCTATCTATCTATCTATCTATCTATATAACTGTCTGTAGGTATATCATCTATCTATCTATCTATCTATCTATCTATCTATCTATCTATCTATCTATCTATCTATCTATCTATCTATCTATCTATCTATCTATCTATGTCTGTCTGTCTGTCTATCTATCTATCTATCGCTGTCTGTCTGTCTGTCTGTCTGTCTGTCTGTCTGTCTATCTATCTATCTATCTATCTATCTATCTATCTATCTATCTATCTATCTATCTATCTATCTATCTCTGTCTGTCTGTCTGTCTGTCTGTCTGTCTGTCTGTCTGTCTATCTATCTATCTATCTATCTATCTATATATCTATCTATCTATAGATCTATCTATCCGTCCGTCCATCCATCCATCCATCCATCCATCCATCCATCCATCTATCTATCTATCTATCTATCTATCTATCTATCTATCTATCTATCTATCTATCTATCTATCTATCTATCTATCTATCTATCTATCTGTCTGTATAAATACACTGTTGGCCTATATAAATATGGCAACAATGTATATTTAAAACAATAAGCACATTTCTTTTTCATAAAGGATGTCAAGCTTAAAAAGGACAAAAAATAAGTGAAATATTTACAATACCAGCATATGGGTATTCAGAACAAAATGAGGGTAAGTAAAATAATAACAGTTCTATAAAGACAGACTATAGCTGCTGCCATATTGTGTATTTTAACACAACTGGAACACTGTATTGACCAAAACTGTCAGTTTTATTATTATTTTAAACAAAGTAGTGAGATAACCTAATTTCTAGATAACAATTTTTACCATGTCTCTTTGTGTCTATCTCTTTTTTTAGTGTGAGGGTCTGACGTTTCTTTATTTCCAAGAAATTTTAACACTCGAAAAAAAAAAAAAGAGTTGAAGTGACAGAGGAGAGAGTGTGAAACACGCTGTGCAGAGATAGACAAACTACAAAAGACACTTAGATAAAGTTGTGGCTTGACTTTATCTAACTTTGTAGTACAGGGACGTTGTTTGTGTTTTGAATGACGTGTGTGTGTGTGTGTGTGTGTGTGTGTGTGTGTGTGTGTGTGTGTGTGTGTGCGTTCTGGTTGTACTGTATTAGACACAGGACAGAACAAACTGTGTTATATAGAGTGAAGAGACTAATTGCTCATCATAGTCATTCCCTGTATAGTCCTGTTAGAGTATTTATACAAAATATAATCAATGAATAACTGGACTTTAATTTATTGGAATGTTTTAATTGCATAATATCTTCCTAACATCAACCAACCTAATATATAAAATAGTACTTACTGTATAATAACAAATAATAGTCTTTTTACTGTCCAAAAATTCAACAGATGCAGTATATTTTAGCATTATAAGCTTTAACTGAATCTCAAAAAATAAAATCTGATCCCAGACATTAATATTCTCCACATTACAATGACAAAAGCATAAAACAATTAACATTTAAAAGTAAGTACAATTTCAGATATATCCCCAGTTCAGTCTACATATTTTTCATTTTTCATATAATTCATATATTTTCTAATATTTATAATAAGCTTTGAAGGTTATTAATCCATAGGTAAAATTAAATCAATACATCTTTGTTCTGCAAAGGCTAGTTTCTCTAGGTTTATTTCTGAATGTTTCCTGGTTGCTCCATGTAAGAAAAGTGTGAAAGAACGTGGTCATCTTAGAATAGGTGTTTTCATAATTCGGTCTGAGTCAAGCATGACTGTCCTTTTCTCGTATTGGTCAGAGTGTCACGTTGTGTCTTTTCCACTGAAAACAGGCCAAACAAACATCCACAGACCATGAGCTTCCCGCTCTCAGAGGAGGTGTTCCTCGAGCCCACTCACGGGACCAGCGCTGGGCAGAGGAGGCATCGGGGAGGGTTTGTTTAGTACAGCTCAGCACTGGAGCAATGCTGACACATAATGTTTAAGTGTCTGAAATCATTTTTAGAAGATATCAAGAGATTCATTTAGACTAATAACAAATGGGTGTCAGCATACATTCATGCTTGCCCACATTTCTGGAGGAAACTCTGTTTACAGAAATGAGTGATCAGATATTGTCTCAGCAGAGGTCAAGCTCTCTTTTATTATCTCTATGTTGGGTAACTTATAGGAATAACAATTACCATTTCTTTTTAACTTATATTTATTATACATTTTACAAAATAAAGATTAATTTAATAATAATAATTATTATTATTATTTTTAATATATATAATTTGTTTAATTTCCATAAACATAAGAAGGACAGGCAGATCTAATTCAATTTCTGTTTTCGGTTTCTATTTTTGCACATAAGGCTTACTTGTGTTCATAATTTAAAATTCAATGCTTATTGTAAGTAATGGGGTTATTGTTCAGTATTTCTATGAATTAGATGTATATTTCAGACATCTTTGCTTTAATTAAAACGTATAGGTTAATTGAGTGGAATCATTCAGTTTGCATTCATAGTGTTCAATTAAAATATGGGCAATTAAATATGTTAATATTCACATGCCTGTACATAAGTCTGTACTAAATTGTCACAATAAAAATGTTAATTTTATTCAGTATTTTATTTAGTTTGTGTATATATATATATATTATTTTTTTATTTAGTGTATATATATATATATATATATATATATATATATATATATATATATATATATATATATATATATATATATATATATATATATATATATATATATATATATATATATATATTAGGGCGATGCAATGATCCAAAATAAAAGTTTGTGTTCACAGAATATATGTGTGCACTGTGTATAATTATTTTGCATATATAAATACACACACATGCATGTATATACTGTATTTGTATATAATTTATATTAAATATCTTATATATATATAAATAACACATTTTTCTTTGTTATTTCATTTCATCATCCTGCACATGCTGAAATGATCTAAATATGTTTACAGTTTAAAAGTGAATCAATATTGTTCTAAAAGGAAGTATCTTCCCCATGTGAAGGGAAAACTATAGAGAGAGAGAGAGAGAGAGAGAGAGAGAGAGAGAGAGAGAGGGAGAGAGAGAGAGGAGGGATTTGAATAAGATGGCCAGACACGGGACCATACCCCCCCCCACCCCCCCCCACACACACACTTTAATATCAGAAGAGTTCCTCCTCTTCCTGCACTGAGGAGGGACGTCAGCTCGTGCTGAGTTTCTAATAAACCTCTGGCCTGCGGTTATTTGTGAGCTGTGAGCCACTGGACAGACTGAATGTAGTTTGAGGTTATCACGAGCGCATATTGTCACCGCTTCAGTGGCAGAGAAAGAAAGACAAAAACATCTGACTTCATAAATGCTGGAGACAGAAGAGAAAGAGAAAGAAAATAAGGTGTACAATGAAGAAGGATTGCCAAACTAAAAGAGAGCAATTTATATATATATATATATATACATATATATATATATATACAGGTCCTTCTCAAAAAATTAGCATATTGTGATAAAGTTAATTATTTTCCATAATGTAATGATAAAAATTAAACTTTCATATATTTTAGATTCATTGCACACCAACTGAAATATTTCAGGTCTTTTATTGTTTTAATACTGATGATTTTGGCATACAGCTCATGAAAACCCAAAATTCCTATCTCAAAAAATTAGCATATAATGAAAAGGGTCTCTAAACGAGCTATTATCCTAATCATCTGAATCAACTAATTAACTCTAAACACCTGCAAAAGATTCCTGAGGCTTTTAAAAACTCCCAGCCTGTTTCATTACTCAAAACCGCAATCATGGGTAAGACTGCCGACCTGACTGCTGTCCAGAAGGCCATCATTGACACCCTCAAGCAAGAGGGTAAGACACAGAAAGAAATTGCGGCGTGGCATGGAGGCAATCAGCCTGTGGCACTGCTGAGGTGTTATGGAGGCCCAGGATGCTTCGATAGCGGCCTTAAGCTCATCCAGAGTGTTGGGTCTTGCGTCTCTCAACTTTCTCTTCACAATATCCCACAGATTCTCTATGGGGTTCAGGTCAGGAGAGTTGGCAGGCCAATTGAGCACAGTAATACCATGGTCAGTAAACCATTTACCAGTGGTTTTGGCACTGTGAGCAGGTGCCAGGTCGTGCTGAAAAATGAAATCTTCATCTCCATAAAGCTTTTCAGCAGGTGGAAGCATGAAGTGCTCCAAAATCTCCTGATAGCTAGCTGCATTGACCCTGCCCTTGATAAAACACAGTGGACCAACACCAGCAGCTGACATGGCACCCCAGACCATCACTGATTGTGGGTACTCCAGTGTTGCTTCTCTGTAGCCCAGGTCAGGCGCTTCTGCCGCTGTTTCTGGTTCAAAAGTGGCTTGACCTGGGGAATGCGGCACCTGTAGCCCATTTCCTGCACACGCCTAGATGATTAGGTTAATAGCTCGTTTAGAGACCCTTTTCATGATATGCTAATTTTTTGAGATAGGAATTTTGGGTTTTCATGAGCTGTATGCCAAAATCATCAGTATTAAAACAATAAAAGACCTGAAATATTTCAGTTGGTGTGCAATGAATCTAAAATATATGAAAGTTTAATTTTTATCATTACATTATGGAAAATAATGAACTTTATCAAAATATGCTAATTTTTTTAGAAGGACCTGTATATATATATATATATATATTGTTTTTTTTTCTTTTTTACGTTGTTTGCATAACTATTATTTAACTGACATATTTACCAGTATTACAAAGCAAAAAAGTTGGATAAAAACAAGTCCATCTTGTTACACTAGGAAAAATGTCACATTATGGAAGTTGCAGACACCATTTCACTAATTCAGTTTAAAATGATAATCTTTTTCACTGTATCGCCACAGTGAATCTAGTTTACTTGTGTAATATGAAAGTTTTATGTGCTATATGATCCACCAATATGACTTTCCACACACATTTCCACATGCATTCATTTGATCTTAATAAAACAGATGAGGCCGAGTTTATTCATCAGTCTGTCATTTAACATCTCAACCGGAATCAGCGCTGAGCGGCTCCCTCTGCAGGCGATCATATTTGTGAATGAAAAGCCCTAAGGATGGACTATAACACACTAATGGATTATGACTCATTTATAGTGTGTGAACTCTATAGCCAGCAGCGGTGCTGAAACAATAGGCATTAAAACAACACAAGCCATTGCAGTGATGAGTGTTTGTGTGTGTGTGTGTGTGTGTGTGTGTGTGTGCCTGCGTGTGTGCGTGCGTGTGTGTGTGTGTGTGTGTGTGTGTGTGTGCGTGTGTGTGTGTGTGTGTGTGTGTGTGTGTGTGTGTGTGTGAAGGGTTAGCAGGAGGACACAGCTGCAGGGGCTTACAAGATCCACTTCTCTGTGAAAACTCAGTTTTAAACATCTGCATGGATCCATCACTCAGAAATGCAGCACAATGCAGGACCACAACAAAACAAATACAGAGCCTGTGATCTTCAACATTAATCGGGGCGAGTGTGCTTGTGTATATGAGGCATGTGGCATGGCAAGCTGGAAAATCGATAACAAACAATGTAATAAAAAGTTTGAGCACTTTTAGATCTTTTTAGGCCCAATTTTTGATCCTCTTCCCATGGAATCATTCTTGGTCCAGAAAGTATCAACATGACTTGAATGTTGTCAAGTCCTCTGCATAGCTGTTTGTGACTGCACCTTTAAGACTTGTACTGTATATGTAAATAAACTCTGTTTTGATTGGATATAACATTTGTGGCACACAATGCAAATGCAGCTCACAATATGCCGACCACATTTAAAAAATAAATGACAGTTTTACAATTTATTTTTGTTTTAAAATTAAATTAAAATGGATTAAACAAATATACGTTTGAACTATAATGTTTTTTTAGTTTTTTTTTTTGTTATATACACTAATTTTGGTGATCATATATTATTTTTAGACATGCGCACACCTAAATACTGATGTAGGCTAATTATGGTTCCCTTTCAAGGGAACTCGAGCTGCGTCAAGCTGTGGGAACGCCTCTGCGTTGTGCGTCCTGAAGCACGTATGGAATCAGCCCAATGGAGAGATGGAACGTCATAGGCGGGTGACGTCATCGACCAGGAAACTATAAAGCACCCCATAAACACAAGCGCAATAGCTTCTGTGCCTTCAGTCGCGCTATACGTGAATCTGTCCCTGTGTGAATATTGTCTGTCCTTACATACTCTGCACCACACAAACAATTTATATATATATATATATATTAAGAGAGATATGGCGAACAAACAGCAGTTTAGGGAGTGTGTCCCTCCCTGCTCGCGTTATTTAACGAGTGGGGATACACACGTTCTTTGTGTTGTTTGTTTGGGAGTGTAGCATGCCCAGTCAGCTCTCGAGGGAGCTGATTGTGAGCATTGCGAGCGTCTGCCATTAAGGACGCTCCGCTCCCGCCGGGCGCTCTTCGAGGAGAGCGGTTCGGTGCGCGCTCCCCGCGGTTCGGGTCCCGCTCTTGCCGAGGCAGAGCGACGACGCGTATCGTGGGGATCGCATATGGATCTCTCAGCGGGGTTAGAGACGGGCTCTGCCTTATCTCTCCCTTCACCTGTGAGATCCAGTGCCTCAGTCCCGTATTCGGAAGCACGCGCTGCGGTTTCTTCCGCTCGGGCTGAGGCACCAGTGTTGCTTCTATCCAGTGCTGAGGAGCTGGATGTTGCTAGTATATATAAGGGAGGATTCGCCACCTTACACTCCCGAAAGCGATGAGCTAGTGGAGGTATTAACAAGAGCTGTAGAAAAACTCAGCATTGTATGGCCAGTGACTAGACAGGAGTCTGTTTCTAAATTAAAATTAGATGAGAGATTTCGCCGTCACGAGTGCAACCTCCACGCCGGTGCGTGCCGTCTTTTTTTTTCCCGATCTCCACACTGAGGTGTCGAAATCGTGGGAAAAACGGGTGTCATATAGAGAAAATGTTTAGTCCCCAGACTTCAACATATTTAAATATGGTGGGGGATAAATCATATGGTTGTTCGGCTATGCCTCGCGTGGTAGAGACGCTTGCGAGTTTTCTCTCCCTCGAGGCTGCGTCATCTGTTAAGGCACCGGCATTACCCACCAAGCCTCTTATGAATATTTCATTTTTTGTGGGTAAAGCGTATTCGGCAGCAGGTCATGTCTGCATGCTATGTCTATTATGAAAAAAAAATACGGGCATACCAGGCTGACCTGCTGAGGGACGTGAGTGAGAGTGAGGAGGTCAGTGCTGACGTGGTTCGCGAACTGCGTCAGGCGGCTGATTTTTCCCTGCGTGGCCGTAGAAAGACATCTGTGGTTAAATCAGACAAATATAAAGGGGAAAGGAAAAGCTTTCCTTTTAGACACTCCTCTCTCCCTCCCTGGGTTTATTTGGCGATGCTGTAAATTCTGTCATCAATAAATTCCAGGAGAAGGAAAAGCAAACAACAGCTTTTAACAAATTTCTCCTTTTTAAAAATTCATGTCCCTGGGACTGCTGGGCGGGAGCAGCCCCGGCCATCTGCGAGCTCATCACATAGGCGCTGAAGCAGAGTGTCGCGTCTCGTGCTCCCCCTGCTGGACAGTGGGCTCAGCCGCGGCACTCTCAGCCGAAATCTCCCAGTAATAGAACTGATCTGAGGACAGTTATATTAGCTAAGAAGGCTTCGGCTGAGAAGAAGTCCTGGCGCCACGGCGCGCAGGACACTGAGGGTGGTTCCCACCGAGGTGGAAAGGTGTTCACCTCTTTCTACGGTGCCCATTCCTCCTCGGTGCCCTCAGGGGCCCGTTCTGCCAACCCCGCCTTAATGCCGGGGCACAGACGGTCCCAGCGAGCGATTTCCCGAGGGACGCTCGCTCCCTCTGAGGAGGGTTTCAGAGCGGTTAAACCAGTTGTTCCCTGCCGGTGTGCCGTTACAGGGCGCTGCGTTTGCTGCTCAAGTTACACCAGAGGCCAGTCTCGAGAGACTGGTACCCTTAGTAGAATTTCTGGCAGAGGGGAAAAGCCTTCCAAAAATATCTCATTGGGTCCTGCAGACAATAGAAAAGGATTATGCTATCCAATTCAGGTGTCGTCCACCAAGATTCAGTGGGGTTCTGCCTACAGGGTGGGCCCCGAGCAGGCTCTGGTTATGGAACAAAAGGTGAAAGCACTCCTTAAAAAGGAGGCTATAGAACGGGTTCCTCCTCCCAGTGTGGAGTCAGGCTATTACGGCCGATATTTCATCGTTCCAAAGTAGGATGGGGGGTTGCGTCCAATTTTAGACCTGCGCCTATTGAATCACTCGGTAGGGAAGCCAAAATTCAGGTTGCTCTCTATCAAGCAGATCGTGTCACAGATCAGATCCGAGGACTGGTCTGTCACGATAGATCTAAGGGACGCGTACTTCCACATTTCCATCCTTCCACAACAGTTCCTGAGGTTCGCCTTCGGGGGCGAGGTGTACCAGCACAGGGTTCTTCCGTTTGACCTAGCTTTATCTCCCCGCACTTTCACGATGGTGGTTCGGCATCGAGATGTCGTTCTCGTTCATATCAGGAAGTTGGGGTTGAGGCTGAACGCAAAGAAAAGTGTATTATCTCCTTCTCAGAAGACCACTTTTCTGGGTGTCGTTTGGGTTTCGGTTTCGATGCAGGCGCGACTCGCTCCGACCCGCATCGCTTCGATTCTCTCAGCTGTGAAACAAGTAAAGCTAGGCCAGCTACTTACTGTAATACAGTTTTAGAGACTGTCGGGTCTGATGGCAGCAGCGTCCAACGTTATACCTTGCGGCCTGTTGTACATGAGACCGCTGCAGTGGTGGCTCAGGACCAAGGGATTCTCCCCGAGGGGAAATCCGCTCCGCACGGTCAAAGTCACGCGGCGCTGCCTTCGTGCTCTGGTCATGTGGAAAGAAACTTGGTTCCTATTCAAAGGTCCTGTGCTGGGTCGCGTGGCGCTAATGGCGGATGCTTCCCTCACAGGGTGGGGGGCGGTCACGAGTGGTCGTCCAGCCCAAGGTCTGTCTCAGGACCATCATCTATCATGGCTTATAAATTGTCTAGAGATGTTGGCGGTGTTCCAGGCTCTGAAACACTTCCTAGCAGACCTGAGAGGTCATCATGTGTTAGTTCAGTCAGACAACACGTCGGTGGTCTCTTATATAAATCATCAGGGGAGCCTGCGGTTTCGCCGGCTTTACAAGTTGGCCCGTCAGATCCTCCTGTGGTCCCAAGGGAGGTTACTATCTCTGAGAGCAATGTATCTTCCTGGGTATTTGAATGTGGTAGCAGACTCCCTGTCGAGGCAGGGGCCGAGGCCGGGGGGTTGGAGTCTCCACCCCGAGGTGGTGGAGCTCCTTTGGTGTGTTTCGGTCGTGCCGAGGTGGACCTATTCACTTCCAAGGTGACCACGCACTGTCATCTGTGGTTTTCCATCAGCCATCCAGCCCCTCTGAGGTTGGACGCTATGGGGCAGCCGTGGCCGAGGTCACGTCTGTTCACCTTTCCCCCGATTGCTCTGCTACCTGGAGTTCTGGGGAGGGTTCGCCGGGACGGGGTCAGCCTACTACTAGTAGCCCCGTTCTGGCCGGCCCGAGTATGGTTTGCGGACCTGATTTCTCTCCTGGACGGTTCTCCTTTGGAGCCCCCTGTCAGGAGGGATCTACTCTCTCAGGCGGGCAGCATGATATTTCATCCCCGCCCAGTACTGTGGGCTTGGCCTCCGAGGGGGCCCAGCTCATGAACTCTGGTCTCTCAACCGAGGTTGTTGAGACCATTCTTCACTCCAGAGCTCCATCCGCGAGGAAGCTTTATGCCTTGAAGTGAAAACTTTTCACTTCTTGGTGTGGAGGACACCTGCAGGACCCGGTTAACGGCCCAGTGGGTGCAGTGCTGGAATTCCTGCAGGAGCGCTTCTCCACAGGGCTATCCCCCTCCACACTAAAGGTGTACGTGGCGGCACTGGCTGCTCACCACGTCCCTTTCAGTGGAGTTTCTCTGGGGAGACACCCGCTTATAACTCGTTTCCTTCGTGGCACATTGAGGCTGAGGCCAGCAGTTCGTACGAGGGTGCCGGCGTGGGATGTGGCCATCGTATTAGAAGGTCTTTCCCAAGCTCCTCTTGAACCTATCGAAGAAGTTCCTGAGAAGTTTCTCACGTTTAAGACTATCTTTCTTCTTGCTATCTCCTCTCTAAAGAGAATCTGTGATTTGCAGGCTCTGTCGGTTTCACCCTTGTGCCTGGAATTTTCGCCTGGCTTGGTTGCTTCCTAGACCAGGTTACGTTCCCTAGGTCCATACTAATGTTGTTAGACCTACAGTTCTGCAGGCCTTCTGTCCTCCTCCATTTCTGTCGTCTGACCAGGAGAAACTTAATTTACTCTGCCCTGCTAGGGCGTTAGACGCCTATATCCACAGAACTGCCCTGTGAGGAAGTCAGAACAACTATTTGCATGTTTTGGGCCACCCAAGAAGGGGTGTCCCGTGTCTAAACAGAGAATAAGCAGGTGTGTGGTCGAGGCTATCTCACTTGCCTATGAGTCAGCTGGTCAGCCTTCACCTTGGCTGTACGAGCCCACTCTATCAGGAGTATGGTGGCTTCTAAAGCCTTATTGTTAGGAGTTTCCCTCAGTGACGTTTGTGATGCGGCTGGATGGTCTTCACCGCATACTTTCATTAAGATCTATGACCTAGACTTAATTCCTTCCCCTGGGGCACAGGTGCTCTCGCCCTCTGTGCGCTAGTTCTCACATGGCGGTCACTTGGTCCTATGGCGACGTGGGTATTAGCGTTCCCACAGCTTGACGCAGCTCGAGTTCCCTTGAAAGGGAACGTCTCGGTTACGTATGTAACCTTAGTTCCCTGATAGGGAACGAGACGCTGCGTCATTCCACCATACTCCCGGCATTCCCGCTAGCGCTTCCTTCAGGCCTATCAGAAGCTATTGCGCTTGTGTTTATGGGGTGCTTTATAGTTTCCTGGTCGATGACGTCACCCGCCTATGACGTTCCATCTCTCCATTGGGCTGATTCCATACGTGCTTCAGGACGCACAACGCAGAGGCGTTCCCACAGCTTGACGCAGCGTCTCGTTCCCTATCAGGGAACTAAGGTTACATACGTAACCGAGACGTTAATGAACACTTACAAGCACTCGCTTTGGTAGAATTCCAATAATCAGTAGCCATTATTTTTGTAAATTTAGGAATTAAAATGGTAAAATTTGTTATTAGAGGAGAAAAATTAAATGAGGAACATACCAATGAAGGAACACATGCAAAAGAGAAGAGTTGTAGCATCAGCAGCAAAGGTAGGAAAGTTCTGGAAGAATCTGTTTTTATTTCAATGAGCGAAATGGACAGTTTTTCTGTTTGCTCTGTAGTAAAGTAGCCTATTTGGCATATGCAAAACCTTCAATGTCAAACGACATGTGAATTCAATGTGTTTGTTTGATGTACTTGCATTTTAAATCGATAAAAATAACCGCATTGGCGCACCCGTGGCTGGAATGCGGCCAACTATATAGTGGATGCTGTGCGAGAGATTGCGACGTGACAGAATAACAATGCGCTCAATGTTGTTTGTAAAAAGAGTTGAATAACATTTGCTTATTAAGCCGTTTGTGTCCTATAACATTCTGTCATTGTTTGGTGACCGTTGAAGAGAGTTACAGTCATACAGACTTAAATAACTACTTAAAGTGCTTGTATACAGTTTGTGTATGTTCATTGAGCTGATTATTGTAAAGCTAATAAGTAAGTTCTCATTTTCTGTGACATACTGTATATCAAGGGGATTGTGTAATGTGAGTTTATTGAGCAATAGAGTTTCACTTTGATATGAAGAAGTCATAGTGCCAGACCAGTCATTTCAACACACTGTGAAACAAAAACGTCTCGGTTCCAAATGTAACCCTCGTTCCCTGAAGGAGAAACTGCCTGGGGTAGGTCACCTCGATCCTCTGCCCGGGGGTGAGTTTGCTCTTTTCCCAGTTGACCCAAAGCCCTAGGTGGCTGAGGTGACTGAGCACCATGTCCCTGTGTTCGCACAACTGCTCTCTCGACTGGGCCAGAATGAGCCAGTCATCGAGGTAGTTGAGGATACGAACACCACGTTCGCACATGGGAGCAATGGGCGCCTCCGCAACTTATGTGAAGACGGGGCAACAAGGCCAGCCCGAAGGGAAAGACTTTGTACTGATATGCCCGCCCCTCGAGCGCAAAGCGGAGAAACAGTCTGTGTCGAGGGAGAATCGAGATATGAAAGTACACGTCCTTCAGGTCGATCACTGCAAACCAATCTTGGGGACGGATGCACTTGAAAATGCGTTTCTGCGGAAGCATCTTGAACGACAGCCTGTGAAGGGACTGGTTCAGGACATGCAGGTCCAAGGCTAGTCATAACCCACCGCCTTTCTTGGGTACAATGAGGTACGGGCTGTAGAAGCGGGTCTTCATATCGACTGGAGGGACCGGATCGATCGCGTCCTTCGCCAGTAGGACTGCGATCTCTGCCCTGAGCACAGGAAGCCTGGGGGACGCCGGGTGAACTGAATCGCATAGCGACTGATAGTACAGATGGGCCAGCTAGACAGCACCACATACGTACCCGGGGTGGGGCAGCGTGGCGGAATGCAGGGACCCGACTCGAACAGCATAGCGGCCCAGAGTGGGGTCTGAGTGTGTGGTGCAACATACCTGCTTCCCTCGAAGGGCAGAGTTAGTGTGCGGAGGCGTCAGTGCATCCGGAACACAGCCACTGCTGCTCGCTGGAGATGAAAGAGGGGCCTGAGGGTGACAAGGCACCAGGGGCCAGTGGCACAACAAAAACAAAACGAAACAAAAGATTCTCCGCCCGGCCCGCCACCGGGGGAAGGAGTGGCACGTTCATCCTCTCCTGAAGAGCAGTCTGATCCACGTCTTGGTCGCCCGTCTCAGGGTCGTTTGGACCTCCGCTCTTGCCTCCTGGTTTGGCAGCAGCCTGGATGGGCAGGGTCGACCTCGTAGATGAGCAGATGGAGGGTCTGCGGCGGGTGGACGGGTGGAGACAGCAGCGGTCCGCCGGGGCAGGATATACCGGATGTCCTCTGTCTGCTTCTGGGCGACCGAGAACTTCTGAGCAAAGCTCTCGACCGCATCGCCAAATAACCCAAACTGGGAAAGAGGGGCATCCAGGTATTTATTGGTGTCCCTCATATCCGCCAAGGTGGACATCGACTGACCGACGGAACGTGCAGTTTCTGTCGTTGCCCGGAGGGCGAGGTCAGTTGCCACATGGAACTCCTGGAGGAGCTCTTGGGCAGAACCACCTTCGTGCATGTCCATGAGTGCCTGGGCCTGGTGGACCTGTATGAGCGCCCTGGCATGGAGGGCAGAAACAGCCCGTCCACAGGCTCTGCAAGCCTTTGCCGTAAGACCGAACAAAAACTTACATGCCTTGGACGCGAGGCGTGGATTGCCCCGCCAGGAGGAAGTGGACGCTGAACACAGTTGCATCGCAATGGCACGCTCCACTGGCGGGACATCCACATATCCCTTAGCCGCTCCGCCATCGAGGGTGGTGAGGAGGAAGGAGCCAATAGGATGGCATCTGGCACTATACGCTGCCATCCACGTCCTAGTGAGCTCCTCATGCACTTCCGGAAAGAATGGCACCGGGGCGGCGCGCTGGGAACCAGAATCACAATGTGGTGGAGGATTCCACACAAGCCCAACCTTCTCACTGATAAAAATAACCGCATCGGCGCACACGTGGCTGGAATGCGGCCAAGTCGGACCGCTATATAGTGGATGCTGTGCAAGAGAGGATTCCACACAAGGCCAACTTTCTCGGCGGCCCGGGACAGCATAGCAGCCCATTCTGGATCGGACTCGGGCAACGTTACACTCTCCGAAGAGGGTAACATAGCCGAATCCTCATCTCCAGAGGACTGAAGCTCCCCGTCGGATGCTGCAACCGACATCTGGTCGTCAGGAGGAGCTCCAAAAGACACGACTGGTCGTCCATGAGAAGGACCAGCATGGTCTTTTGGAGGCTCCGTCGGCGGCAGCGTTAGGGAGGCGTGAGAGGCCCACTGAGATTGCCTTGGCGGGGAAGCCGTCATGGTAACCTCAGATCACCCTGGCTAAGCACCGAATTGGGCCTATTCTGATGTCCAGAATAGGCACTAGATCGGGGCATAGGCGAGGGGACTGCACCTCCTTGAGGTAAGTGAGTCTTGATCTCAACACTGCCATAGTCATATTCCCGCAATGGGAACAATGAACGTGAGCGACTGATAGGGAACAGATTTTTTGTCTCGTTTTTTGGTTTTGCAGATAGAAATAAAATATTGTATGTGCTACCAGAAAACTCCACCTTTTCTGAGTGTGCAACAGGTGTAATAATAATATTTTATCTGCTAATTCCATAACATTAAACCTGATTGGTTTGCATTAGTGACGTCATTTGTAAATGATATGCGGCCCATGAGACTTGCACTTGGACCATAGTGCAGCCCAGTGGAAAAAAAGGTTGAGAATCACTGATGTACAGGCATAGATCACAGTGTATACAGTTGTACAGTGAATAGGCATTTATATGTAAAAGTGGGTGGTATGTAAAAGTGCTCAAGTGATTTCTGAATGACACGTTTTTGCAACTCAGTTTCAATAAATGTCTTTTTTGGGGGGCACATGGAGCATTGCCTTATGTTTGAGCATGTCTTGGATCTGAAACAACGAACATTGCATTTTGAAGGTTCTTGGTTATGACTATGAGCTACTGTAGTCTACTTAAGCATCTAAAAGTTGACAGATCCTAAAATGTGAGCGGACAGGTCCTTATTTATAAAGAGAAGCCTGGGAAAGGCGAAAAAAGGAGAGAAGAGATTGCATTACAAATGTAGACATCAAAAAGTGTTGGTCAGAAGTCATTCACTTAGCTCCATTGTGGAAAGAAGGTAGTGATATTGGCTGCATAAAACACATGACAACTAAATAATATTCTTCTGAACTTAAAGTCAGGATCACCAAAGACATTTTAGACTGTTCCTTTGAGCCAACACACCATCCAAAAGAAAGACATTCTGGAGAACAATTGGCATTCTTAACACAACTGGCTTGAACTTACTGACTCTGGTCATAACTAATGACTAGAACAAGATGATTACAAACATTTGTAAATATCACAATAAATCACGCTTTGCTCAATCTTGTTGTGAGCAACATGTTTTGGAATACGCTCTGTTGCTATGGAAAGATCAGATGGAGCCATCTGGGCCGAGCAGAGGTTTCTAGTCTAATTGTCAAAATAAAATAATCTCTTATGCAATGTCATGAAAACAAGGCCTTGGTTTTCTCAGATATGTCCAGACAAGGAGGCTGAGTCTCCTCACAGGGGAAACACTGTAGCCAGGAGGAAACCTGAATCCATTCAAGGAACATTCTGGATAAGCAAGAAACCATTTTCCACAACTCTCCTAAGCCCTGTTGTCATTGTTTTTTGGTGGAGGGAGCTATGGAAAGTGAGACGTGCCAAATATTTAGCTGTACACAAAATAGACAACATCCAAACATGAAAAAATATGTATTCTACATACTAATTGAGACCTTTAATCAAGAAATAATAATTAAAAAATGGTTTAGAAAGTGTATCTGTAAGGGTCAGTTTACTTATCTCGAAACCAAGGAAAACCTAGAAAAAGTTATGGAGTGTATCATGTGTGAGAGGCTGTGTGTGTGTGGCTTTTTATTGAAGAGGCAATGAACTACTAACATCTATCTTGACAATATCCCATTAAGAAACTGTTTTGTGTAGAATTTTTTGCTTAAAGTTTGTAATACTTATTAGATACATCACATGTAGTAACCATAACTTTACCTAGTTGACATATGAGTTGACATACAGTACATACAGTGTTATGGTAAGATCTATGAGAGTAAGCTTTTCACAAAAAATATTATGCTCTTTGCCTTGCTGACTCAAAGAGATGACTTCATCCATGGCCAGGACACTTCAAAAGCTCCATGTTTAGTTCTTCTTGGCAGGAAAGGCTATGACTGGGCATGGTGGTATTAGGTTACTATGAGGTCATCCAGGCCGACAGTGCAAATGTCTAGAAAGCAGGTGGGTGGCTGGACTCAGCAAAGCTTACACACCTGGCCAGACTCTGTGTTATAGTATATTCCATGTCAAAATCTGAATTAAAAGCATCCTGATGTGTGGCAGCCGGGATCGTATTTGGGGCTTTCGGCTGAAATTAGTTTGCAAATTTCACAGGTGTTAAAGGGGTTTACCTTCAAATAGCCCTCATCGACTGGGAAGGGGGGAAGAAAGAGGTGTCCTGTTGTGTATGTCGCTCTCATCACTTAACCTCTCAGATGTTGGGAATATTTAAGAAAAAAACAGTATGTAGGTTTGGGATTGCTGACTCTCTTTATTTCCCCAAATGCTGAATTCACTGATGTGGTCACACTGGTACATCTGGGAACCAAGGCTGAAAGACAGAGGCAGGCGAGACTCAACAGAGACTGTTAGTTTCAGGGAGAGATGTTAGCAGGTGGCTCAGTGATGTGGGATTCTGGTGTCCATCAGTCCATCAGGAAGCTATTTAGCGTGGCAGATTAATCATTCTCCATACCTCTCTTTACCACTTACCACAAATGTATAGTCCAATTCTGGCATCTAACAGGTTTCACGAAAGCAGTGAAAATCATGCCAGCAAGGAGACTGTTCATTTATCTGTTTGCTTGAAGTAATAAGACCAATAATAGACCAATAATAGACCAGCATGAAACAAAGTGGTAGCTCATTCAAATAATGGTTCTCTGTGAAAAGTTGTACAGTCAACACCAAAGTAAACAGTGGAAAATTAGTTTAGACGTTTGTGGTCGGTGCCTGTGGCCATGAACCTTTCAAACTTTGTGAAAAGAGAAAAGGTTAAAGGTTCAGACCCTGCAAATGGTGATCTATAAACTATAACTATATTGTTCCCTTGAGAAAGTGAGTTAATCCCAGTTTGTCCCAGAGGGATTTTCCCTGTAATTAATGTACCATTTACAATGGATCAAAACGTCAGCTAAAGGAAAAGTTAATGGTTAGTAAAGCAATACAAAATAGGACTAAACCGAACTGCAGTCAACTACTCAAAAAGTCTCTGTAGAACCAGAAGGTGCTCTTTATTTTTAAGTTTTGTGTTGTGTAAAGATGAATGTTCCCTTGGCAGACCTGGGAACTAGATATGGTATTTTGCGGCCACCATTTTGTTGCACCATTCTATTAAGATATGTGCAGATATTTTACATACAGACCATGACACTTTGGCAAACTGTTCCATACTCCCCCATTTGCTGACCTATGAAACTGATCCTGAATTTGCTCGACAATGGATTTTCAAGGTGACCCACCATAGGATGCAAGTGAGCCAAGGTTACAATACTTTCCACTTTATCCTGAGGAATTATTGACATTACGCCCTTCATCTGACGTCCCTCTGGGGGACCCACTGGAGATGGAGTACATGAAGTATCCAGGACTGCTTTATAGAAAGTTGACTATAGGGCCTGCACATGAAGGAATCTATGGCCTACGATGGCCCTAAAATGACATAGAAGTTGACCGGCGCACTCGGAAAAACCACTATGGAATAAAGTTATCAATCCCAAACACATGACTAGCCTACCACTTTACAAATGATTTCAGTTTCACTTTAATTTGATGGTCCCTTTAACACATTATGTTGACTATAGTAATGTCGCATTACTCTCATTAGAGTGTTAGAATTAGTAAACTGGTAGGGTTAGGGTTAGAAAAAGTTGACAAGTTGCAGTTACTTATAGTCAGTAGAATGTCTGTTGAGGACCATTAAAATAAAGAGTTAGCAGATATTAAGCAAACAGTCTACTAATACTCTAATGAGAGTTAGCTGATATGTATTTGTAAAGTTACTTATAGTCAACAGAATATTCAAAAGGGACCAAAATAAAGTGTTAACATGATTTATAATATTTACCCCTTTAAATGGTATCTTGGTAAGGTTCCGCAAAAGTTTGTAAACCATGGTACTCATAACTTTGATGGCAGTAGACTTTGAAGAAATCTACCAAACAATATTCTACCAGATAGGTTAGTTTTAGGCTATAATTGGACCCTGGCCAACACTTGAAACATACTTCCAGGTGTAGACCTATCTAGTCATACACTCGGACAGGTCCATACTAGCCAGTATTGGATCCTTTAGCATGTCTCAATTGACGCCATCACATCAATGCCATTACATCTACATTGTTACAGAAAATGTGTGGAGAGTTATGATGCTTCCTTGTAAAATAGGAGATGTGCTCTACCCCACTTATACCTGACGCTTGTGTGTGGGCCATGTGTTGTGCCCTGAGGATTTACAGTGTGTGGTAAGTAGGGCAGATGAAGGAGTGTAAGACAGCATGACGTCGGCACTTAGCTTACTGGGACTCCACAGTTCTTTTCCTTTGTTTCTTTGATTACAAGTTTTGTGGTGCAGGTGTTGCCAGTGCTCCCCCTTCATTCGGCAAAGTTAATGTGCTGGTGTTTTGGGTGATGCTGTCACCTATCTGAAGGGCTGCCAATCCTCCTGCATGGTTCCGAGAGCTGGACTCTTCAATCGCAAGATGTCAAAAGATTACAGTCATTTCACATGCGCTGCCAGAGCATTAAATCCTGCGTTCGACCTCATAACAAATGCGGCTGCCCATGGCGTCCTAGCTTGCGTTGTTGCCCACCATACTGAAAGACACACTCCTAATGGTTGGAGAAGACCACCTGGTCGCCCATGTCGAACATGGGTTCAGCAAATTGGTGACGGTTCCATTTCCTCCCTTTTATATGAATGGAACCTCGCCATCAGTCACAGTCATTCATCTCACATGTTGAGATCAGCGCTACGAGCCACCGCTGCTCTGGCGACTTGATGGATGCATGGAAGGGATCTCAACATGTCTCATAAAATCAGAGAACGAATGATACATATAACACTTTACATAATATTATAAAACATATAGGAAACCATAGTCATCTTCAGAACTTCAGAGTTTGTGGGATATTCTCATGCACCTCAATCTTAACCATCAGTGCAGCATAATTTAAATCACTATTGCTTAATTTACAGGCTCCAATCGGGCATATATTCAGTACAGTTGATGTTGCCATACCGTTGACTGACCCTTTATTATCTCTGATTGACTCTATCACCCCAGGGTGTCCTTTCTGTGATCCCCACATGACACACAGTCTGAACCGCTGACTCCAGCTCGACAGGCTTTCGAGTGGAAAGTCCCTGGCCAGGAGAGCGGTGGATCTGTGGGCTAAATGCACACATACACACACTATCTGGGTTTGTTTTTCTCGTATCGTGGGAGGAAGTCATAGTCGAGCCTAAGCAGCCCAAAAGCAGTGCCTGAATCAGGTCGGGGTAGAAAAGGAGAATAAATGATGGTGAATAGATAGAAGGTATTTACTCAGTCATGTGATAGTCCTGTTTTTGTGCGAGTTTATGAGGCGGAGGGAGAGTGGGCGGCATAGGCGGATGGTGGCACAGGTCCAGACCTCTCTGTATTTCAAACCCCCTCCTGTCTACTTCTGCCCATAAGCTCTGCTGAGTGCTTGTGACACATCAGACACACTCTCCACACCACATCATACACACGCATGGTCTACATTACGCCTATGTCTCTCTTTACCTTCCTTAGCATGACTGCTCAATAGCTATTTTTAACTGACCCTACAGTGTGCTACTTCTCACGAGAGTAGGCAGGACTTACAGTAACTAAGCGAGCAACTATCCATGTCTATTTGGGTCTGAATGCGGAGATTCTTCATAATGTTTTTGTTTGCGCCTTAGTTCCTCTCATTTTGCTGTTTTGGAACTTGAGGTTCTCAGAAAAGCACAAACTCAAGGCCACTTGTTTTCCATAGTTTCAGATTGACCACAGATTCTGACATATGTCTTGATTCCCACAGTTCTGACACCAACTGGTTTTTGAACACTTAATTCTAGTTTAGAAATTTTCCAAAGCTAAGAAACTTACAGATCCACCCCCAAGATTTCAGGAAATACATGGGCAGCCCACCAAATGTTTTACTTCTTATTTTATGATCAAGCTAAAAAGAAATCCACAATAAACACCTAAAATATTTCATCACTTCATTGCTTTTCGTCATTTCAGAATATAGGAAAGGAACATAGAAAAATATTATAAAAGATAAAAATGGATCATAACGAAATTTAAATTCTAAAATAATTAATAAAACAATGCAATGATAAAAAAAAATATTGATGAAAAGTGAATGTCTCATGGTATATAGTTTGCTTCTCTTAAGTCATAGTGACTTTTCCCGTCAGATAAAAGTTGATAAACTTTCAACCCTTAACTCTCAGGGCTCAATGTATTTATTAAGGTAGTAGAATGAGAGAAAAGTAGAAGGAAGAGGGCTTGGGGGGTGTAGGTGCATGGGCAGGGGGTGCACCTTTAGCCCTCAACCTCATCTGTTCATGCCCCGACCCAGAGGGACACCTTGGTATCCTGCAGACAAGCAGCTGCTTATTGTAATAGCTCCATTTGATTGTCCTCATCTTCTCAGCCGTCTGCTGTTGGTGTCATACCTGTTTAGCTTGCATGAAGTTTGCTTGAAGAACGTCCTCTGCAACCTCTGTAAGAGGTGAGTAAAGGCAGGGATTTAAAGGCTATGACCTGTAATAATATAAAGGAAGTTCTTGTTTTTCTCCTTAGATATGCTGTAAAACTTGTTTTCTTTTTGTTCTTTACTATAATAAACAACTAACATACCTTCCGTTGTGTTCTTTAATTGCACTGTGACCTTAGGGACATCACTCAAGAGTAAATATATTAAACAAAACGTCATCCAAGGCGTCATCCACCAGCAGTTACAAGAGGGATATGTTTTATAATTGCAGAAAGAAGTTTTTTTTTAAATAAACATAAAAAAGTGTACTAATTTCGTGCACAATATGCTCTATAAGGTCAGTTTGTCTCTCTTCAAATCCTCTGAGGGTGTCTGGGCTTCTGCCCAGTCAGCTGTCAATGAAAGTGTTTCTCTAGAATTCTACATGAATAACTTAGAAAAACACAGGGCGGTCAACACTGCGCCACAGGCTAGACACCTAAAGTATTCCTATATAAAATTAAAAGATATAACCTCAAGGTTAATGTTAGCTTGCCAGCTAGCTACGAAGGACAACGTGGTGCTAGTTAGTTATGAATAAGAAGAAATGGACAGTGTTCACAATACTGTTATTTTAGTGCAAAAACCTGCTCCTTATTCACTAAAATACTGCACTTTTCCATAATTTATGAAACAACCCTTTCACCGTCATTGAAGGAATTTTCAGGCAATCCATGTTTATAATGTTATACGGTAGGGGGGTGTTTTTACGCATCTTCTGAAAAAGTACTGAATCTCCATATCAAAACACGGGTGACAAAGAAACAGAAACAACCAATAGAAACATTGCTTATGCACAAGTAAGCAAATGCTATCATCAAACGTTCAACAGCATATAAATAAAAACTGCCTAACGTTACTGAATTAAATGTTGACCTAGGAAGGGTTAACAACTGTAAAGCTTTGGGGATGTTGATGGACTCGATCTATCCCTTCTATGGTTTGATCATTGTTCTGAATCTGATTTGGACGTAGTCTTTGACAAAAGCGTGATTTTCTTAGCTTTTCTCAAAATGTTTCTTTTTTAATGAAACTTACCCACATGGAAGTATTGATAAAACAAGACGGCTAGAATAAGTTAGAATTTTTTTTTAAGCAGAGGCTCAGCTCTTTCTTTTGATATATGTTCAGATATTTACACAACATAGCCTAATATTGTAGGGGCCATGACATTTTTGTGGCTGGCTGGCAACTTTTTAAAAACAAGCTGGTGTGGAAAGAGTTAAAGAACTGATTCCTGTACTTGGTTTGGAGTGGTGGAGTAATGCTGTACATTTCTAGCAAAGTTTGCCGATTGCAGTGGTCTGCTACCTCCTCCAAAACCTAGCATTCAGAACAGGCCTGCACGATGGAAAATGCTAGGGCTGGCCCCATGAGAAGAAGCTTGGTTGGCCAAATCAGACAGTTGGTCGCAGAAAAAAATGGGGTTCTCAACTCTGGCCCCGAGGTCCACTTCCCTGCAAAGTTTACCTCCAACCTTGATTAAACTCACGTATACCTGCAACTTTCTAGTAATCCTGAAGACTTTGTTTAGCTTGTAGCATACAAATTTTCTCACAGTGTGCGTGAGTTCTCATTCGTGCCTTCTGGCTCTTGAATGTATAAATTGGCAAGACTTAAATGAGTTTAGTTTTAGCACATGTAAAAGCTTATCAGGTCTCGCCTGCGCTCACGCGCTATCAACACTTGGGTGATGAAGGTGTAAAAGACTGGTCATGTTCAGGCAAACGGCACTCACATTGAACAAATTTTACAAAGAGTGACATTTACGTTTTGTTTATGTTTTTTTTTTATTATCTCTGTTGTAATGTATTATTGGGGAGCCAGCATGTGTATCCTTCGACAGAAACATACATTAGCGTAACTGTCTGTTTTACGCAAACCATATTATAGATGTGTCAGATTTGAGATGAAACGTGGTGCAAGTGCGAGCCAAACCGTGGGTGGAGAATGGTACGGTTCGATCTTTTACCGAAAACTGTTACACCCCTAGTGCATGTGAGCAGGAAATAAAAATTAGAAACACACAAACAAACAAAAACAATTAATAAACTTTGAGAAGTTAAAATATTCTCTGATTGTGTGTGTGTGTGTGTGTGTGTGTGTGTGTGTGTGTGTGTGTGTGTGTGTGTGTGTGTGTGTGTGTGTGTGTGTGTGTGTGTAGAGTTTGGATGTGTTTCAGTTGAGGAGATAATTGTTTTTTATGCTGTCTCTCTATACTTGCTTCGCTCTGGTTTTTATTAAAGAGTTATTTTATTAAAGAGCTCTGAGCTGCTTTATATCTGTCCACTATTAGTCACATGAGCCACATCACAGCTGAAGAATCTCTCTCTCTCCACACACACACACACACACACACACACACACACACACACACACACACACACACACACAGCCTGTTTTTAGCCAATTCACACGTAACCAACATGACCCTCATGTTGTTTAAAAAGTCTGTCCCTTTGTATGCTTTGTTGCTGGTAAGTAGAGATCAGGGGAGACGTTCTACACAAAAACTGTCACTTTAGGCTCATTTGAGCTTGCTCTAAAATTCCTGGTGTGTTTACAACCAATCCCAATGACTGAGAGGAGCCTGGCTGGGCTCTAATTGGCCAACTTTGCTGTCTTATAGAGGATCTTACAGCTCCAGGGGGCATGATTTCCACTGGCAGTTCAAGCTTTTAAAAGCATT
The DNA here is from genome assembly GCA_026230005.1 of Gila orcuttii. Lineage (NCBI taxonomy): Eukaryota > Metazoa > Chordata > Actinopteri > Cypriniformes > Leuciscidae > Gila > Gila orcuttii. The sequence goes on from JAPDVR010000021.1 coordinate 36,653,239, forward strand.
TAGTGAGTACATGACTCACTGAAATGGCTCTTGAGTTTAGGGCTTTTGTGCTCACAGGATGTACCGTGCATACTTGACATTGCATTACAATCCTTTGATATACCTGCAGTTCTTCCCTCAGAACTGTACTAGTTGTAATTTTTTTGGTTACAGGCCTAGATAGCATTTTGGAAAAATCTACAGGATACAGAAAATAGCCCCTCGGCAATACCATATGTGTCGCTGGTCCACAGCATGGGATGCTCAAGTTCTGGTATTCTATCAAGCTTATTGACTAGTTATCCAGTTTTCTTTGGTCAATCAGTGTCACCAAAAAAAGCATGTTGGTGAATAGACTATCCACTAGACCAACTCCACCAGCATGGGTCAGATCACTGCTTTACAGAGTCAGGAAATGAATTGCCAAGCTACAAGCTACTCATCATTGATAGAAGTCAAACTGCAGTCATGCTATCATTTTGAAAAAGTCAACCAATGGATAACATGCATCTACCTACCTTTTTTTGTAATAAAGACTAATTTCACACAGTTCTTTGTACAATACTATGTTATGACTTCAAAATTTTTTTCCCATAGTGCATAACTTGTAAACTAAAGCATTTTTATGTTTGCAGCACATTACCAGCTCCATGTGTAGTAAACTTGCTTGTTAGCTCACCTTGTACAGCATTGCACTTGTGATGCAGAGCGTTTAGGTATGATGAGTCCTGTAAAACACGAGTCATGACACATGACAAAACAGGTGAAAGACTTGCAGATGCAGGCTAAAATGGCATAGTTGCTTCATCAAATCCATTTTTATCTCACATTTTCTTTTATTATCACTATTGGTTAGGTTTAGGGTTGGGTTTAATGTAGGTGGTATGTTATTTTTCCACATTAACGATCATCTAAACGCACAGTCATCACCTACTGGACATTTCACTTTAAAAGTGTCACGATGTAAGAAGCAAACTTTTTATAATTTTGCCTAAATGTCACCCCTTGCACGTTTTTCCAATGAGCCTGGTTGGAAAAAGTACTTATACACTACTAGCAAATTTTCACTACATGAAAAGCGACACTTACTTGAAAATATCAGAGCCATGCTCACGGTAGTTAAGCTAGCAGCACCACTACTTTTAGTTGCTTATGTGTTAGTTTAGTTCCCGCTCTTCCAAGTTTTCCCCAGAGCTCTTCCACGCTCATTATTTCCTTTCCTCTTTTTGCGGCAACGTATCACTTTTCTGCCTAATGCAAGTCCGTTCTTTTACTCTACATCTCAATATCCCTGCGACCCTCGACCTCTCCTCTCCACCAGTCTAAGAGCCATCGGCAGGAGCATCAAAAGGCTAATGACTTCACTCCTGACAGCCCTTTGTTGGCCGAGCACCAGCGCAAATGTGGTGGTTAGGGGTTGACGCCGTGCACCCCGCTGTGGAAACAGTGCTTAATTCTGGGCAAGCAGCCATGCTGTCCTCTGCCTCTCACTCTGGATCCCCAGAGGAATCGCTGTAATACTATAACTTGTGTTTATAATGTTGATTATGTCTCACAAAGCCTCCTGCTTGACTGCGGTAATATAATTACTATCACAATATGAACATTAAATGATGGGTTCTTTTATTTTAACATCGCAATAATGCTTATTTGGCACATTTGTTTGGGTTGGGGGCTGTATATCATTTTCTGAGATCAATAGTTGCACAGATTTATAAGCGAAGATTAGTATTGTGAATATCAATTAAGGAGAGGGATCGATCGTTGTCACACAAAAAATAAGTTTGTTAATACATACCTCGGCTCCATAGGGTCCACTGGGATTTTACCACTGGAAAGATCTGCCTCAGACAGCACTGAATCCTGGGAATTAGTGAAGCTACACAGAGAACAAAAGATTGGCTGCGTTCTTAACTGGATAGTACAAAGTAGAGACTCTATACTGTGTAATATTCTTTATTAAAGTAAGCAAGGAAAACAGAATGGATTTAGCAATGGTAAACATTTCAATATATATATATATATATATATATATATATATATATATATATATATATATATATATATATAATGATATAATGACTTCTGTTTCATCCATAATACTGGGAACGGAAGATCAAGTCAAGCGCTTTGCATTATGGAATTCGCATGGTATTCCATACATGTACAGTTTGGCAAATGTAGAACGTTAAATAGGAAACCTGTATATTGTAGACATTATGTACATGGTTTTCTGAACAGAGACAAAAGGTGTGGGTTCACACTGACTGAATACATGCCTGCTCTTTTTGTTCTATTAGTGTAATTAACAGATGGTGCATTTGATGAGGTGAAGTGTAATTTGGTGAACAGGGGTTCTTATGGTTAGTGTGAGAAAGGGTGTCATCTGTGCCACCATCACACACACAGACAAACAAGTTCTCTAATAATGAATAGCAAATGTTTGCTTTTTAGATATTGTGCTTTTTACAGATATATAGGGAATAAATTACTATTTCCTTTGTGAAAAAGTAGTACACTTTAGCATTCGTTTAACCCTCAAATGCATGATTGCTTCGCCAAATATTACATATTCTTGTCTTTAGCGACCCAGATCTATATCTGCCACAATAGTATAAAACTCTCCTGATATTTTAATAACAATTACAAAAAAATAAAGCATATTTCATTATTTAGTGCTTGAAAGGGTTCAGTTTGAGTAGATGCTTTTTACCATCATCACTTTCGTTTCAGAGCCCATTTCCCATCTGGCTCATATTCAAATTTTTAACCATATTCTCATAACTTCAACGTTTTCAACATCTTCAGAATCAATATTTTGATTGCTGACAGCTTCTTCACCAGATCCACCATCTTGTGACAGTGACACTAATATTTGATTGCGTTTGCAATAAATCACTGAGCCATGTTCCTCCATGTTCAAAAATGCTAGTGATTGTGGGCAAACTTCATATACAGTATATGATTCCACATTTGATTGGTTGATTGATTATATTGAGATTTCTATTTCATTGCAATGGCAAGCCATTTGCTAATTTAGCAGACATTACAAACATTGCATGTCAAATATTCATGGAATATTCATGCATGTCTGACAGATTTTGATAACTGACTGGTCATTTTGCATATGAAGGTTCACACGATGAAAGAATGTTTAGAAGTTGTGAAGAGTTTGACAGTTTCAATGAGAACCAAACTCATCAGTTTTGCCATGTGCATTTAGTTTTTATGTACTTTGTAGACAGTTGTACTTAATCCTTTACACACATGCCAAAGCACATGCAATTTGCTTAAATCAATAAGAAATTTAAATCTGACGGGAACAAGAAACTAAGTGTTCAGAGATCTACTGAAAAACTGAAACATAATACAGGACCAATTTTTGAATACGTAGGTAAATTCCTCACACAGTTCTCCTTAACTTCAAACTTAGCTCAGCAGTTAATTTCACATTCACACTTTGTAGTTCAATAAATTTGTGCCAAAGCAATAATAAATGTTTCTCAGTTCAGCCATAGACTGCTGTTGTGATCACTGTGTGAAGGGTTTTGAAAAAGTGACCAAAATATTGAGAAATTGGTCCTAGTGAATAAACTGGCAATTCACTTAAAGAAAGATGAAATTCTTATTTATTCAAATCTTCCCATTTACAATATGACTGTTTCTTGCATACAATCTAAAGTTGGAAAATATGGTCAGTGTGTGTAAGTATGAGTAATGGAACTTGGTTGTGTGTGTGTGTGTGTGTGTGTGTGTGTGTGTGTGTGTTAAAACTGGTGTCTCATCAAAGCCTATGAATAATGCCTATGAGAGCACAGAGTCCAGTTGTTTTCAAACAACCTTTCATTTTTAGCAGATCAGTGTATCCTCACACACTCATTCTGCCATCGCTCCCCTACAAAGCATGACAAGGGTACAAGTCACACACATCATGTCCTCATATGAAAGCCGGTGAATCAGCCTGTACTGCTCACTAATGATTTACACACTTTCTGTCTCAAACACATGATTGAAAACAGTCAGTATGTTCCTTTCCTACCCAGATATCTGATCCCTGGAGGGCCCGTAGAATCACATTACTATTCAACATCAGCACAAAGCAGATCAGATCTGTGTTAGATTCACGCCACACCTCTTCACTGCGTCATCTTACAAAATGTGTCAGCTATTTGTACACTTTATTTATTTTAGGGCTAATTATTACAGAACCCTGATGCTCTGTTGGAGAGAATCACACAGTTGTGTACATATGGTCAGGGAAAACTCTGGCTTTTTAGATTTAAAAAAATCTTTCTCCTATTTTGAGGAGAAAATGGTGTATATCTAAAAGTGATTAAATGTAGTCATGTCATACATATTGATACTTATTTTATCCTTATATTACAATGTTAATATTTGGATTTGGTTCACTAATAATATATATAGACTATAATAATTTAATTATTCTGTTTTTTAACTTTTTCCCCGCCAGAGTTTTTGAAAAAAGTTTCCAGTCACCGCCATCATTTTTGATCATTATCACAAACGTTTCATGGCCATAGATTCAAGAAAAATTAAGTAACTAGATAAGACAGTTTGGGCTGTGAGTGTGTACAGTTTATATTGTAGAACAAAACGTCAAAGTATCGTCAAGTAATGTTTACCACAGTCTTGTTTTACTCATAAATCGAAAACCCCCATTATAAAACCCTGAAAATCTCAAAGAAACCTGGGTTGAATTAGTCTTCCGGGTTCTGACGTCATACCTGCACTATTCTATCTGATGTGTTCTTCTAACGAATCATTCGAAAGTAATTTATCTACTGGGTTACACTTTATTTCGATAGTCCACTTTAGACATTTTACTAACTATAAGTAACTTTTCAACTACATGTCAACTAACTGTCATTAGAGTATTAGCTGGCTGTAGTAGACTGTTAGGTTATGGTTAGGTGTTAGGGTTCGGGTTAGGAGAACAAGTTGACTTGTAGTTGCTAAGTTACTTATAGTCAGTAGAATGTCTGTTGGAGGATCATCAAAATAAAGAGTTAGCAGATATTAAGCAGACAGTCTACTAATACTCTAATGACAGTTATTTGACATGTAGCTGCAAAGTTACTTAAAGTTAGTAGAATGTCTAAAGTGGACTATCGAAATAAAGTGTTACCATTTACTGTTAATTTTTATCTGCCGTCAGACTATCTGGAATTACTCCATAGTGATGATGCCCCCTTTTTCCCATTTGAGCCCCTGCCCTCGACATCCGTACTATAAATATATTATTATATATCTATTATTAATTAATACTACTATATATTATACAAAACTGTATCTTTCATTTTTTGGAACAATTCTCAGGATGCTCTAATTTAGTTTTTTTTTTTTTTTTTACTTTTTACTAGTTTTTAGTCTCCTTAATTTACTTTAAGTCTTTATTTTTTATCTCTTCATGATGAACCTCAAAGCAGGTTTAAATCTACATGTTCTGTTCTTGCCCATTTTATTGTTTTTTATTAGTGTGTTGGTCTAAGGAAATTCCTCTGTTTTGCAACTTTGAATGGCAGTTAAGTAAATTTGTCTTCCTGCCATTTGAATTAAAATTCCAATCCAACATCCCGTGGTTCGAAACCAATTCACACTCTTGAATTGAAAGGGAGATAATTCCTGATTTCTAAACTTTCCCTAGGGTTAATCTTATCTGATCCTCAGATGACCCTCATGCTGGCCTCAAACTTCAGATGTCTAGAGATTTCAGCACCTCCATGTACCCTGCCCTGTGAGCTGGTCAACCATCAATAGATGTAGTGATAGAGGGAATGAGGGTGCACAGGAGTCAATGAGGAACACAGCTGATGTAACAGTGGCTCAGGGAATCCTGGGTAGGTGATGTGGGAATGTTCTCCAATCCATTGTGTGTATGTAAATATTTCTGTTTATGAGGATATGTGGAGGCGGGTGTTGAAATGGCAAAAACTTTCAATTTCACAGGACAGAATTGAGAAGCACTGCACTTTGAACAATGCTAATTTTCTAGGTGAAAACTTGACTGAAAGATGGGACAGTAAAAGACGAGAGAAAAACAAGTGGAATGGGTGTGTTTTTTTCACTAGGTCATTTTAAAGACAAAGGCAGAGGTGCAGGTTCCCTGAGTGCTGCAGTTATTTGCTGCTTGTTGCTTCTGTCTTATTGAGAGTGACATTGACACGATTATGGTGAAACAAACCCGATTAGACACATGGCTGGAGTGCACTGGGCCTCTCCAGCTGAGAGAGGGTGTGTGTTTTGACGAAAGAGAGAGAAAGATGATCTAATCAGTTACTCTTTCATTTATCAGCGCTGCTTTCACCTCCCCGCCTTTAATGCTATTAGTATTGGTGGATGGATTTGTCTAATGAAGTCAAAGTGAAGTTTTTAAGCCACGCTCTGGCCTGGGCTCTCTTAACTATGACGAACCTGAGGAAAGCAACACTAATACTAGATGAAGATACATACTCATACATTCAGGTACATGAACAAGTGCCAAAAGAAATGCTGTGTGTTCAATTTTTAGATCATTTCATTTGCGACGGCCTGGTTCTGTGTAGCTTTAAAATAATGTTGAGGAAAACACACATACACATCTAATTGTAATTTATGTTGTTTTTATATAAAGCTAATTATAATTAGAGTACACAACTCAAACCAAACTCCAACACTTTTTTAAAAAAAAAAAGTAATTTAAAAGTAGAGTAGGCAATTTTCGTAGTGGCTAGCAATAGCAAGTAAGCTTTGAAAGCATAAGATCCTCCCTTCCCTTCAGAACCGCTCAGAGTATAACATCACAGGTTTCCATCGTCCAACTACTTACTGTAGTTATGGCATAAACGCAGCATAAGATCATTGTTTTGGTTAAGGAGGAACTGTAAAAGGTGGTTGCTGTTTTGGTTGCGGTGCTCGGTGACTGACGTCTGATTGGACGAACATTTAATGGTTCTAAGTCTTCCACAGACGATATATACATATAAGTACATTTAGACCACTTCAATTATTGATTGCTATCAGGATGTGAAGAGACTTTCACCTAGCATAACAAAAATGCTTCTGGAACAAATTGCCTACCCTGCCTTATTTTTATGAATTATTTATATTTATTTGTATTTCGCACATTTGTTTTCAAAGTCTAGCCAAGTAAATATTCTCAAAAATGTTTCTATCATAGTGGGACTTTTCACTGACTTATGTTGTTTCTATACTAAGCTAAAGATATTTTCTTAAATTCAGTTGTAATGTCGCTCTTAAGGTGGAATCTGAGCCTTTGTCTTCCTCACTGGCTGATTTCTGTCTTTCCCTGAGGGGCCTGAGGCAACCTGCTGCTATATGAGTCTTACAATTCAATTGATCTTTAATATCACAAAGTGGTATTGACTCTTGAACATGCCTGTACTAAAGTACCAAATTGGTCTGCAGGCAGGGGTGGGAGAAGGTCCGGGCTACTGGGCTGTAGCCTTTCTTCAATGGTTTAAAAAAGAGAAAAGGGTTGGAGGTGTGGGGTAAACAAGGTAGGTAGAAAAGAAAATATTGGTCATAGATATTTTACTTTTGTGTAATTATCAATTGGTGTTTTATTTTGAGCAGTTTGTGGCCAGCAAAACTGTCCTGAGTACTTTTGAACACGTCAGAATGAGAAAGTCAGGATTTACGATGAATTAAGATTGGTCTCTGATATTGAAAAATGAAAAAAATGACTCAATTGACCTAAAAACACCCTTTGTTTATATAAAATTAAACAAATCTGATATTAGTTTAATCTTATATCTGTTATTTAACAGTTGATGCTAATTTCAATGTTATTCAAAGTTTCAAAGTTTAATGCTAATATTAAACTGGAGAGTACGCGGAGAGTACTGTTGGACCCGTCCAACATCCTTCAGACGGAATACGAGCTCTTGCCTTCTGGCAGAAGGTATAGAATCCCCAAAACCAAATTGAACCGTTTTAAATACTCTTTCGTACCCACCTCCAGCAAAATAGATCTGTACGCTGAGGCCTGGGAAGTGTGCAATAACTTGGTGTTCTGCTTGTGGTTTTTTGTATTTTATTTAATTTATTTATTGTTCTAATCTTTTATTGAATGTGTCATGAGTGTGTATGTAGCCTACATGTATGTCTTTAGCTGTTATGTGTATTTTACATGTATTTATTGTCTGTAAGGGCAGCTATTACTATGCACTACGCACTTTTGAGTCCATGACAAATTTCCCCTAGGGGACAATAAAGTATATTCTATTCTATTCTATTCTATTCTATTCTATTCTATTCTATTCTATTCTATTCTATTCTATTCTATTCTATTCTATTCTATTATACTGTAACCAGCAGAAGACACTAGTCGGGTTTAAATACCAGTTGCGCAGGTGGTGCATGTTTTAACACTGCGTTACAACAGAACTAATAGAACTATGCTATTCTATGCTTTTATAAATTCTATTGAGAAACCATGAGAAAAAAAGGCAAATAAAGAATGAGAATCAATGTTCAGAAATTATTCATTATAATTACGTTTTGAACTATGTTGTATAGATGTGTTTTGCAGAATCTTTGTTGTCAAACTCAAAAATGTGTTTATTTTCATTGTTAAAAAATGCCTTTACTTTATATGAAAAAGTTATTAATTGTATTTTATTGACAAAATATTTTAGTTTGTCTTGTATATTTTTTTTATTAGATCAGATAACCTTTTAATCTGTCATATGGTCATGTTACAATGTGCCCCTCACGTTACAGCATGCCTCACCTATATCTTTAGGGGTATATTAAGAAAAAAGTATACACCGTATTAATAAAACAAAACCACATAATTGTACTAGACATGTGTGAAATTAATGTCGGAAAAAAAGAAATAATCTGATCCCCAAGTGGATTGATATAAACTCTGACTGTCAAAAAGTGTTATGCTGTGCCCCGCTCTCCCCTAGTTCCTTTATAGCATATATTTAGCTTTTGACTTCTACCGATTGTATTTAGGCTTCAAAATTCATGAACGTTGTGTTAATTTGTGAAGATCATCATGATGAACAAACGTGTAAGAATCATAACCTTTTGTTGGTCATAGACCATATTTTCTGCAATAATCCAAAAGCCAATGTAAAAATCCTTTCAGGTTTTTGTTGAGGGAACCAGGGTGAACTTACGGGTTGGCCTTCAAAAATGCGTCATCGCTGGAGCGCTCTATTGAAGTCAATGGTGTGGGTGAAGAGGCATTTCCATGAAAAGAATTGTGTCCCTTTATAAATGTGTAAAGAATGACTTTGTACACATGCTTCTGACTCATGTACATATGCTTACTCATGGGAATGCATAAGAACATTTACCTGAAATTTTTATGTCCTGAAATGTTTTTTATTTTTTTTAGCACAGGATCAAATCCATGGAATATAGTGTTTTACAAATGAGGACCCAGATTCCTCTTACACCATGGTTGTGCTACAGACATTTACAAGTTTTCCTAATAACTTCAAAGACATTTATGATCCTCAGAGTATTTGAAGTTTTTGCAGTGTGATATTACAAGTGTACAGGTTTAAAAATTAATTTGAAAAGTAATGTGTTACAAAATGGTATCACTTATCATAAAATGTAAATAATAAATTACTCTTACATATTATTTTTGCATACTTTTGTCAGCTGAGACTCTTTCTTCCCTAGTGGAGAACTTACAGGCATTTTTATGACATTTAATTTTTTTTTTTTTTTTTTTTCGGTTACACTTTATTTTGTTAGTCCATGTTAGACATTTTAATAACTATAAGCAACTTTGCTACATGTCAACTAACTCTCAGAGTATTAGTAGACTTTCAGGTTAGGGTTCGGGTTAATAGAGTAAGTTGATGTATTTGAAAAATTGCTTATAGTCAGTAGAATGTCTGTTAAGGAGCATCAATATAAAGTGTTAGCAGATATTAAGCAGAGAGTCAACTAATATTATAATGACAGCTAGTTGACAAGTTACTTATAGTTAGTAGTGGACCATCGAAATAAATTACTTTTTTTGCTGTAGACTGTCACCAGATGAAGAAGATGAAGACCGTATTAAAATGTAAACGTGGTTTATTTAAAGGGCACCTATTATGCCCCTTTTCACAAGATGTAAATAAGTCTATGATGTCCCCAGAGTGTGTATGTGATTAAAAAAATCATCAAATCAATCAAACAGCATGTTTAAATGGTGACTTTTTGGGGCTGACGAAAACGAGCCGTTTTAGTGTGTATCCCTTTAAATGCAAATGAGCAGCTGCTGCCGGCCCAGAGGGCGGAGCCTCACAAGTTTGCCCTCTTTAAGGACAATCTCATCTCACGGATTAATAATATCAGACAATAAACTCTCAGTAGCGGTGTTCATTTCGACCCGGAGTCGGATAATAATGCCTACAGTGTCAGAGAATATATGCTGTATATGGAGATAGAACAGGTATAGTTTAGTTTAATAACGGTTATAACTTATTTTTCATCATGCTTTTATCCACTATTAGTACAAGCCTGTTGTAGCGGACGCATCCGAATGTTGGCCAAACGTACTGATGAGTTTTATGAAGTTTTTTTGTACATCACACAAAAGATGAAGCGTCAGTTTTACTCCAGAAAATCACTGTAAGAGCTGAATTAACACAGTAAAAGAAGTGCGCATAAAAGTCTTATCCATAAACTCTCTCTTTCCCTTTCATTATCATCAACATACACAGCGAATTAAATAGAAACACTCGTTACAACTAACAGTAAACAAATATATACACAGCTTTTCAGGGGGTGCTTAATAAACTGGTAAACTTTATATCCGTAAAACGACTCAGATGAACTGTAATAAAGTGTGCGCTCTCACTTTCATTACTGCCATGATCAGTAACATTAGGCCTATCGCTCCGGAGACTGTAAGCTGGATCACGAACAGTTGGTACTGATCCATCCTCGAGTAACAACGGGAGTAAATGAAGACGGCTATGTTTAATCTTACATCTTATAACAAAACACCTCAATAGCATTGAAGACATTCTTGTCTACAGCTGCTCCGGCGTCGAAACAATCGTGGACAGTGTGTGTACAGCTCACTCCATTAATTAATAAATTGTAAATCCAATAATAATCCACCTCGTCTTCAGCAGCTCAGATTTCGAGAGTAAATAGAGAGAGCTATGTCGATTAATAGCTACACAACACCTACAACGCTTGGGAGACATTCTCGTAAGTGCAGCAATGCAGTAATGGCGGATGTGTAAAACTCTCAACTCGCTGTGAACTCGATCAGGGCGGTTCTATGTTAAAACGGCAGTGTCTGTCAACATTTGTGGGTGGGGTCTATTGCTGATGTGATGTCACACCAGCCCCATGGCTGAAAACAGGTCGTTGGGAGACACTGCTTATAAATTATGAGGATTCAAAAAAAAGGAGTGGGTGGATTTTTATCACTATAGGGTGGTTGTGTACACACACACTTATGTCCAAACACCATGCAAAAGTGAATTTTGCATAGCAGGTCCCCTTTAAACAAAAAGACAGACAGGTGTAACAGTGTGCACGTAAGCATAGCGCCAGTATACACAAACAATGACCGACAAACACAGAGGAACTTTAAAACATGGTGGTGATGAATTAAATGATGAGAAGCTGTGATGATTAGTGTCCATGGGAACTGATGAGTGGCGGGAAACAAAGACAAAGAACACATGTGACTGATGAAAACAAACAAAGTCCATGAAAAAGAAACTAACAAACACAACTGAATACGTGTGACAGAACGCCCCTTCCCGGAAGGCGTGACCTAGCGGTGTGGAGAGGAGAAGGAGGAGGCTTAGGAGGAGGGCGTGGAGATGGTGCAGGGATGGCGACAGAAGATGGTGAAGGGATGATGGTAGGAGATAGCACAAGGACGATGATAGTGGGTGGCGACGAGGAAAGGTGACATTCGGATAAATGACGAGACCCCGGCGGTAATGATGGAGGAGGTCTGAAGACACAGCAGAAGACCCAGAGACAACAGCTTACGGTGGAGTAGAGGGAGGGAGGAGCCAAGGTGGAGTGAAGGCTGACATCAACTGGGGGATGACCGATGGAGGCGGAGGTGATGCCGTGGCGACAAACATCTGAGTTGGAGCCAGACTGCCCGAAGACTGAGGTGATGCCGGGATGATGGAGGACCGAGGCGTATCCGAAGGGAAGGAGGAGCCCACTGCAGCCATAGGGGTGGAGGTGCAGGCAGGCTAGGACTCCTACAGGGCAACATTGGCAGTGCAGGGAGCCAGTGAGGTGCCGAAAGCTCGGGTAGTTAGGGAGGTGCTGGCAGTGCAGGGATCCAGGGAAGTTCTGGCAGTAAAGGAAGCCAGGGAGGATCGGCCTCCGTGGCCTTGACTCGGGAGCTTGGCTCAGCCACTATGGCCGGAAACATATTGCTACCCCCCAAATTTTCTTGGGACTCTGGGACAGGCTCTGGGATGAGAGGGGGCTCAGGATTGAACTCTGGGGCTGGAGCTATCTCTGGACTCTGGTCAGGGGCTGGAGTGGATGCATGTTTGGCCCAAACACACATAACAGCAGCAACATAAATAGTAAGGACCACTTCTTCAATCCCACCAGGGCAGACAGGAAGGGTAGGCTCTGGAATTTCACTCACTGGAATGGACTGGGTAATTTCACTCGCTGGAACAGACTGGGGAATTTCCCTCACTGGAATGGACTGGGGAATTTCTCTCACTGGAACAGACTGGGAAATTCCCCTCACTGGAACGGACTGGGGAATTTCTCTCACTGGAACAGACTGGGGAATTTCACTCACTGGAACAGATTGGGGAATTTCACTCACTGGAACGGACTGGGGAATTTCTCTCACTGGAACAGACTGGGGAATTTTTCTCACTGGAACAGACTGGGGAATTTCTCTCACTGGAACAGACTGGGGAATTTCTCTCACTGGAACAGACTGGGGAATTTCCCTCACTGGAACGGACTGGGGAATTTATCTCACTGGAACGGACTGGGGAATTTCTCTCACTGGAACTGACTCTGAGATTTCAATCACTGGAATGGACTCAGGGATTTCAGCTTTGGGAGCGGATTGTGGATGTGGGGAAGATTTCTTCAGAGCCACCCGGATGGAAATAAATGCAGGATCAGCCACTTTAATTACCAGGTCAGCGCATTCAGACACAGCCTTTTTGGATCTGGGTACAGCAGGCTGAATGTGAAATGATCCGGGTTTGGTGTAGGCCTCAAGGCCTCTTGAGTAAGCAGGATGAGCCGAAAGCGTACCGCTGCCAAGTCCTCAAATTGGTGGTTTGCAGGGCCAAGAGTTCCTGCGGAGTCCATGATAAATTCTTTCCTTTTGGTCTGGTGTTCTGTCACAATCTGGTCCACCAATGATGATGATGAGAAACGTATCTATTCAAATACTAGAGTAACTTTAATTACACAACACAAAAGATGAGAAGTGAAGCCACAGTGTTAAACACAAACAATACCAGACAAATAACTGAGGAGACTGAGGTCACTATAAACACAAGATAATGAACTCAAATACAACCAGGTGTGATCTAACTAATGAAACAATGAATCGCTATAGCAACAAATGATGAGTGGGAACACAGGACAAAGGGAAAACACAGAGAAGCAAACTAAGTGTCCTTAAAAACTAAACGAAAACCAAAGTACAATAAAAACGTGACATTATTCAATTATTTGACAAACACATTTTAAAATATACATTTCTGGGCGGGCTACCATACAATGACAGCTAAACCTTCAGCCATTTCTCTCCAAAGTGTATCTCACTATAAGTGTATATCAGTAAATGAATCATTTAAGTAGAAAAAAACAAATTGAACATTTTAATTTAACTGTAAAGCATTACTCCAACACTGTTTATGAATAGCAAGTATTGAGCTGGAAGGTATGATTGTAGCTCTCTCTCTCTCTCTCTCTCTCTCTCTCTCTCTCTCTCTCTCTCTCTCTCTCTCTCTCTCTCTGTGTGTGTGTTTACTCTTGTATTTTAGTGTTCCTTGGCTCTCTCTCATTATATTTGTCTCAAGGGGGAAGTAGTACATGTGTCCATCTCTAGATCTCCTTTGAAAATATAATTGGACTGAATGTAATTCTCTAGTGGCGTTTAATTAAGGCAAGGTGATGAAGTAGAACATATCTGAACTTAAGAGCTTCTGAGTGTAAATGTCTACATAAGAGCGAGAGAAAGCGTATGTATCTGTTTAATGTTTATTATATATTTTTAAATCATACCTGGAGCTGTATCATTTATTTTGTTCATGATATGTGGGTACTATGAAATTTTCAAAAATGTTATTCCCACCTGACACAGAGCGTGTGTCTTGTTGCTGTAAACATTTGAACTTTGTTGGTTCTTCAGATCTTTTCATTGATGTGTGTTTTCTCTCTCTCTCTCTCTCTCTCTCTCTCTCTCTCTCTCTCTCTCTCTCTCTCTCTCTCTCTCTCTCTCTCTCTCTCTCTCTCTCTCTCTCTCTCTCTCTCTCTCTCTCTCTCCTCTCTCTCGCTCTCTCTCTCGTGTAGCCGTTCAATGGAAGCTCGCTACTAGTCAGCTTTTCCCATGCACCACCAATATACCTCTCAGAAGTCTCATTTTAGAGGATTCTGTAAAGCTCTAGTTATCTCCTGGATGTCTTTGACAGTGTTTGTCAATGCTTAATATCTGCTTACTCTTTATTGTGATGGTCCTCCGACATATATTCTACTGACTATAAGTAACTTTACAACTACATGTCAACTTATTCTAACCCTAACCCTACCAGTCTACTAATACTCTACTAACACTAATGAGACATGTAGTACATGTTAGTAGACATGTAGGTGCAGAGTTATTTATAGTCAACAGAATGTGCTAAAGGGACCATCAAAACAAAGTGAAACCATAATTTGTGTAGATGGCAATTGTGGCAAGCAGTGTGAACGGGTCGAGGCCTCGTATCTCTCATAAAGGAGCTTCAGAAGCATAAAAGGAGAAGCGACAACAGTGAAGGACGAGAGATGACAAGTTATAAGACCTTATAACTTATCCATAAGTTATAAGGATAACTTATGTGTGTGCCGAAGTTATCCATGAGGGGCTGCCGCTTTTACTTTCATTTTGCATTTATTTATTGAATAAAGTGTGTGAAACGTTCGCCGGTTCCCGCCTCCTTCTTCACTTATCAACAAACCGCGTTAAAGCAATGAATCCACCTAATGTAATTCCTGTAATTAATGTAAATAAAAATGTCTGGTCATATTGTTGTTCTCAGTGCAGTTTTTTTGTTGCTTTTCTTTTTGGGGCTGACCAGTGTCACAATGGAAATGTTGGTGCATTTATTAATGTCAGGGTTTGGGTTGAGGAAAGTTGCGAGGAAACAAATGCAGGACAATGGGTTTTTATTAATTATAAAAATGACACTAAAGCAAACAAAAACTACGCCATGGGGGAAAACAAGACAGGAATCAAGACTTCACTGACTGGACTTGGCAGGAACACGAAACAAGAGGTGAAGACAGACAAGGTTAGACGACGAACCAGCACAGGAATGAAAACACAAGGAGAATAAATAGGGAAGCAAACAAAAGCTACGTTTGCTACGTTTGCACCTCCCGTCCAGACTAAAACGTCAAAAAACGAAGACCTAAAACGGAGAAGTTTAGAAACGCTGCCGGCTCTCTGATTGGATGTCATACAACGGCGGTATCGACCGTACATGGAGCGCCGGTTTTGGGTTAAGCCGGGAAGAACCAGCGCACGGTAGGATAATTTAATCAATGAAGTTGTGGTTCCTGAGGAATGGTGCGAAAACTTTCGAATGTCCAGATCGGCACTTATCAACCTCAGCGAAATCTGAGGAATAGTCAATCTGTTTCCTGTTAACACCGGCACACGCACGCCCAGGGTAGGTGAATGGTCACGTGATCTGCGTTTTCAGTCGTTTTAATGTGGACGGAGATCATTTCTAATACGGAGCTAAAACGCTGGTGTGGACGGAGATCGTATTCGTTTTAATCCTCCGTTTCTAAACTAAAAAGCAGTAGTGTGGATGGGGCCTAAAACACAAGCACATGGCCAGTAAAACAAATCACAAGCCATGTGCTAACACAAAACGAGATATGAACACGCAGCCAATGAGAACACTCATAAGCCACGTTTTCACACAAAACATGACAACATGAAAGCACACAGCTAGTGTTAAACACAAGCTGTGTGCTACACAGTACAAAACAAAACAGGAGTGTCAGGGCTCTGTCACAAAACCAAGAAATAGACTAGACAGAAGTGACAGAACTCTGACAATTAACTCTCATGTCGTTCCAAACTTAGTAAGACTTTGTTCATCTGCACAACACAAATGAATATTTTTATTGTTATCTCACTATTTTTATCCATCCATTGAAAGTCTATGCAACCAAAAATTCCAAGCTTCAATAAGTAAATTGTAATGAATATATGTGAATAACATTAAATGAAATCTGTTCATCATAAAGTGATGGTATCTCTTCTGAACATTTTGATTAAACGGCTCAGTCTCTACGAATTCCTTATATGATGTCTTTATGAACTTTTTGAAGCTTTATGATTTTGGTTGCATGGACTTTCAATGGATGGACAAAAATAAGGAGAGAAAATGAACGACACATTCTGAAGATGAACGAATGTCTTACAGGTTTGGAACAACATAAGGGGGACAGAACTATGAACTATTCCTTTAAGGAATTTTTAAAGGCTGAGACTTTTCCTATGATTTGGCTTTTAATAAGATATTTGCACTGGAAAAGATCTAAATAAATGTAAATAAACTGGCTTTATTTAAGTTAAAAAAATAACATCACTGAAACAACATTGATTCATACCAACAAAACGTATTTCTATGGATTAAACAGGAAGAAATTGCTTTTTAAGGTAATTGGCAGTTATTTCTTTCTACATTGTAAATTTAGTCACAATTTGTTTCCATGTTTGTATTCATGACTTATTTTGCATTGTAGCCTATCATGCATGTTAGCTAGGTTACTGCTAATATTCATATTACATTATGTACTTTATGTAACAGTGCAGAGTAAACAGCAATCAAACTGTAATTGCCATTAAAACTATATGGCCATATAACTAAAGCATCATGCCCATTGAAACGGAGCAGGCACACGGAAGTTTGAAACTTTGATTTGTTTGCTGTTCAAAGTGCCCTATTATGCACACCGAGACAGAAACACATCTGGTACATGTGGATTCCAGCCGTACCAGATGTGGGCCGGATCTGGGCGACACTATGTTGCTGTCTGGGGACTTCAGGGTTTTTTTTTACCAATCAGAGTGAATTTGTTGAAATTCATACTTCCCACAATTAATTTTTGTCTACAAAACTAATTTACACATTTAAGATCACATTCAGTACAAATTCAGTCAAGTGTGTGAAGTGTTTACTTTTTCTTCATATTGACAGCATACAGTAAAGCTCTTTGTAGATGTCGAGTAGATGGCAAGTCATTTTACTGTAGCTCTCTCATGAATGCCTGTTCAATCTGTTCATTCAGACTAATTTCCTTTTCCTATCTCATTCACTTGCATTCACTTATCGATCTATTCAATCATTGATCAGAAACATTGATCTGCCCACTGATCCTTCCAGCCATCCATCAGCTGCTGACAGGCTTTTAATTGATGAGAAAGCGGGTCAAATTAAGCAATTAGGCCAAACAGGGAAAAACAGACAGATAACTACACCCTGACCAGGTGGAGAGACACAGCCAGAGCAATGATAGGGAGATGCAGAGTGTTTACGCTTTTTCATTTCGCAACGTCAATGAATTTTTCATTGCGATTCATAAAATATCCATCACTATTTTACCTGAGGAGAGAATAAAACAGAGGACAAAGAGAAAGAGGGCCCTTATGAATCAAGAGTTCATTGAAGATGCTGATGGTGGGAGGTGTATGGGGGTGAAACGACAAAACCAAACACCTGACAGACAGGGTGGGGGTTGGGGGTAATATCTGGGTGAAAATCAGAAGAGGAGGTGTGGGTAAAGATGGGCCGCTTGGGGAGGGGTTGCGAAGGCAAAGATAGCGCCACTAACAATAACACCAACAACAGCGAGCGTGATTGGGCGATGCTCATTTTCACTCTGTCAGGAGACGATAGATGATGCCAACCGCTGTCACAGCATCACTCCACACATTAGAGCAAATCTATTGTTCAAAACCAAGACAGATCTCTTGTAGAATTCAGTTTGTTCCCTCTTACGACAGCTGCCAAACAGAAGTAGAAACATCTGATTTTACAGTCTCATGCAGAGTAAGAACCTTCCTAAAGAATTTTTGTACTATATGTACTTTAACTATATGTACTAACATTTCAATGATTCATTTATGCAATGCACTTATTATGTATGTACATGTTTTTAAATTGTACTTATGTTTAATAAAAATATATGTAATTCATTTCTGTAATGACATCTGTTGAACCTTTCCTTAACCTTAACCCACTCTTAAAACGACCCATACCACCACACCTGACTCTAAACTTACCCATATCCACCTCAATAGCAACACAAGAATCTGCAATACAACAAGTACATTGTATATAACATTTTTTTTTTTTAATTTTATTTAAGACCATAGTTAAAGACGCTTAATATAAAGTGTGATCAATGGTTGTAATAATGATTGCAATAATAATTTTTTGTAATAATATTGCTGCCATACCCTATTAGTACCTGTTCTTTAATTGTATAATTTATTATCTTAGGCTAATTAGATAAATCTTAACATTATGCAATTCTTGTGTGTATACATTTACACCACCTTTGAGCAGCATTAAACAGTCCATGTAAATAAAATGTCAGATGCAGCTTCTGATGCACCTTTGCCATGTTAAGTTGACTTTTGTTGATGTTGATCAAATTTGATTGGTAATAGGCTAACGTATTCTGATTAATTGTATTAATTGATTACATTTAAATGTTTGACATAGAAATACCCAGATAATTTAACAACGTGATTATAGAAATTGCCCTTACAAAGGTAAAAAATATCAGAGGAAATCTCTACCAGGGGGCAAAAATTGCACCTTATTGGGAAAAGTGAGTTTCTGACCTACACACGACAGGAGAGATTCTCAACTGGTGGGACGTAACCCAAAAATTGTATTTTAGGGTCACATATAATAACATGCAACCAAACATTAAATCATGACTTGGACTGGCTTGGCAAAATTTACAAAATGGAAAGCAAGACATACGATACATCATCATACTACAGAAGTTAAACGGTTTTCAGACTGGAATCTCTCAGATTTTGAAGAGTGTGTCAGGACACACAAGCACAGTCTTGACCCCAGTATAGCCTTATCTTGGCCTGTGACCTGTGAACTGCTTTGCTAAATCCACCCCTGCTCAGCCAGAACACTGTCCCATTTGCATGAATTTATGCATGCAATGGATGCCATCATCCGTCTGCAGATAGTCAATTAAATATCTAATTAACTCAGGCGAAGATTTAAATAATTCAGATGTATTGACTGGCCTCTGGGACAGCAGATTCACCACTAAATCATGTCAGTGCCGTGAGTCTTTGCTAGCCCTGCCGCGATCATAAAATAGACCCAAATGATTCCTTCTCTGCTTTAGACGTCCAACAGAAAATATGCAGTTGCAGGTTCAAACCAGCTACTTTGTGGTCTTGATTTAACTACTACAAAAGCTGGTAACGCCAAAGACAAAGTTAGGAACAAAATAACAATACATTTTATATTATTTATATTGTGAAATAATCAATTTGTTAGGAACTAAGTAAATTACGGTCTTTGGGAAAGCAGAGTTGTTAATGCTATTCCATGTCTTCTTAAAAGCAATGATCACTGTATGGGACTGCTTTTTTCAGGTACTGTATAGTTCAGAAAAATGTTTTCCAAGTGTAAATACTAAATAGAACTGAATTGGTTGCACTTTATTTAAAAGTACAGGTATGTGCTATTACAGTGTACCTACCAAAGAAAGTACTGCGTGAAATAAGGTAACTACATGGGTTAAGGTTCAGTTTAGGAGTTACTAAAGTTACTACTGGTAGTAGTAGTTACTACCCAGTCATTGCATTACTGTATGCATGCGGAAAAGGACTGTAAAGTAAAGTGCAATGTACTTATTTATTATTTCATTTCATATTTCATTTAATTTCGTTTCACATTTTAATTTATTTTATTTTATTTTATTCTTATCAGTAGTAGATCTAGAGGAGACCAGAACCAATGTAAAGGAAAATAGAAAGAACATGAATGAGGAAAAGACAGGGCAAGTCACATTTACTTAAGGGGTTCTGCTTTATGCGGGACGGTTCAGGGAATTCAGCATGGTGGAAAATGTAGGGTCTTTCGGATAATTCCCAGTACAGCACCTGCTATGAGTCACAGTCTTGAACACACACACACACACACACACACACACACACACACACACACACACACACACACACACACACACACACACACACACACACACTCACACACACTCACACACACTCACACACTCACACACACTCACACACACACACACACACACACACACACACACACACACACACACACACACACACACACACACACACACACACACACACACACACACACACACACACACACACACACACACACACACACACACACACACACACACACACACACACACACACACACACACACACACACACAGAGGCGTTAGGTCATTCTGTACCATGAAATACTTCTGAAGGGTTTCTCAGTGCCAGGAGTTCATTTCCTCACCCGGAGTGAATGTGTGTGGGGGGAAAGAAAAAAACATGTGTGGAATATCTGGATGTACAATATTTTTTGCTTTTCTGAAACTCTTAATGGTTAAGAAATAGTATTAGGGTAAGAGTGTTTTTAATGAAGCCTAGTACAGTATTTTTTTTTTTTAATGCCAACAACTGCAATATGATACAACACATTTCTTAAAGGATTAGTTCACCTCAAAATGAAAATTTCCTAATAATTTACTCACCCCAATGCCATCCAAGATATCCATGTCTTTCTTTCCTCAGTGGAAGAGAAATTAAGTTTTTTGAGGAAAACATTTCTGGATTTTTCTTCAAATAATGGACTTCTATGACAGTTTCAAAGGTCTTTGAAGTGCTTCAACGGACTGTGCACGATCGCAGCTGAGGATGAGAGTCTTATCTAGCGAAACGATAGGTCATTTAAAAAAAAAAAAAAATATATATATATATACTTTTTAACTACAATTGTTCGGATTGAGCTGATCTGCAACGCGCCGGGAACTACGTCATCACGTTGAAAGGTCAGGCTCGATGTCGCGGGCGCCACCGGAAGTACCGCCCCACTCGACCGTGCGAAGGAGGATAGTTCAAATTGTATTGGTCGCTTTATAAACAGTAGGGCGGTACTTCCGCCGACGCCGGCGACATCGAGCCTGACCTTTCAACGTGATGACGTAGTTCCCGGCGCGTTGCAGATTAGCTCAATCCGAACAATTGTAGTTAAAAAATATATATATTTTTTGGAAAATGACCTATCGTTTTGCTTGATAAGACTCTCCTCCTCAGCTGCGATCGTGCACAGTCCGTTGAAGCACAAAGATCTTTGAAACTGCATTGATTTGGACTTCAAAATGCTGGTTGTCATTGAAGTCCATTATTCGAAGAAAAATCCAGAAATGTTTTCCTCAAAAAACTTAATTTCTCTTCCACTGAGGAAAGAACGACACGGATATCTTGGATGGCATTGGGGTGAGTAAATTATTAGGAAATTTTCATTTTGAGGTGAACTAATCCTTTAACAATAATTTTGTCATGGATTGGTTCTTAAAAAAGATAAGTAGAGGATCAATATGCAGCAGATAATTCCGATTGCAATTGAAGGCAGCATTAAATACACACGTAAATGAAGAACATAACAAGACACAGGTGAACTGAATGGGACATAATAGAAACCATAGCAACTAACAGAAAAACAGTAAACCGGAACGTAACCCGGAAATGTGCACAGAGAAACAGAAATAGAGTATAAAAAACAGTACCATAAAAAGTCTGTCTGTGAGAAACTGAATCATGAAACATATCTAAAATAATGCGAGAACAGTAACGTTTGACGTTACGTCAGACGTGATCTGACGAATTGGTATCCCTACCAAAGCGCCACTATTGCTGCCCCTTCCAGCGCTCTGTTTAAGCCTCCTGATCCCCCCGCACCTACTGGGGTGGAAGATGGGAGAGTAGGTAAGGCCTAACTCTTGTAA
Source organism: Gila orcuttii (assembly GCA_026230005.1). Taxonomy (NCBI): domain Eukaryota; kingdom Metazoa; phylum Chordata; class Actinopteri; order Cypriniformes; family Leuciscidae; genus Gila; species Gila orcuttii. The sequence continues at coordinate 36,675,472 of JAPDVR010000021.1, forward strand.
GTATGCCCAATGGTTGACCCCTGTGTTAGGCTAGGTGCCATATGTTGTGATCCCTATGGTGATAACTATGTGTATTCTTCCACGGTATGGCTCCCCTGTTGGCGAGCCCATGTCTTTTGCTTGCCAGAGTCTGCTCTGCCATCCCTGCCGGTGTTGACACCCCCTAACTACGTTGGACTAGAGACGTTCTCTTTAGAATCTTGAATGGGAGCTTGTGAAGGGCCCGGTTCAAAACTCGCAGGTCCAAGATTAGCCATAACCCACCACCTTTCTTGGGTACAATGAAGTAGGGGCTGTAAAATCCTGACCTCATATCGGCTGGAGGGACCGGCTCTATCGCGTCCTTCGCCAGTAGGACTGCGATCTCTGCCCGTCAGACAGGAGCATCGCTGGCCAGCACGGAGGTGAACTGGATGGCCCTGAAGCTGGGGGGATACCGGGTGAACTGAATCGCAGGGACCCGACTCGGTAGGCATAGCGTTCTGAAAGTAGTTGAAGTGTGCGGTGCAACACTTACCTGGCTCCACAGTTGGGCAGGGGATGAGTGAGAAGGCATAGCGCCCTCGAACCACACACTGCAGCCCACTGGTAATAGGAGAGGGGGACGAGGGTGGCAAGGCATAGCGTCACACACCGCCATCAGCGCCATTTTGGGACCCATAAATAGAGGAAACTGCTCTTTAGTGCGGAACAGAAACAACACTGAACAAAAGATTTTCCACCCGGCCGTAATCCGGGGGAGGGAGTGATCCGGTTTCGTGGAGAAAAAGGTGCCATCCATGATTTAGTAACCTTGTTATGCACTTCCAGAAAGAATGGCACTGGGGCGGGTCGACCTGAGATACCAATCGCCCAACCTTTGAGGGCTCGGGACACGGTAGAGGTCTCCACTCAAGCTTGACTCTCTCAGCGGCCTGGGAAAGCATAGACATCAGCTCTGGGTCAGGCTCGGGCAACGCTACTCTGCCCGAAGTAGGTAACACAGCCGAGTCTTCATCCCCAGAGGAAACAACCGGTCCCACCTGAGAAGGACCACGTCTCCACCCGGAAGCTCCACAGCTTGTGGTGTGCTAGAGGAGTTGGGGACCCATGGAGCCTGACTCCTTGGGTTAGCCCCCAATGTGTTAGCCCTTCAGGTCACCCTGACTATTCACAGGAGTAGCCCTCTTCCTTTCAGAATAGGAGTTAGATTGGGGTATAGGCAAGGGGACCTTGACTGAGGTACTCGAGTCTTGATCACAACACAGTGATGTTCATCTAGCGCAGTGGCTACATGACTCATCCACGAAAGCTACCTCAGCGTGCTTGATGCCCAGACACATGAGCCAATGATCATGACTGTCAGCCGGCGCCAGGTAACGACCGCATCCAGAAACACACGGGTGGAATGACATCTATAAAAAAGAATCAGTGTCACACCCGTGTTTGTTCTTTCAGGGAAATGTAGCTCTCTTATAGTGCTCTAGCGCACAGGAGAAATGAGCGCAGCACAGCTGACAGGGAATAGTGCAGCCTGCAGTGTGCACAAAGCTCTTTTAGGGCTGTTATAAACAACAGAAAAATGCTCAGGAGATCGCGACCACCCCTGAAGCGCCGTCACACCACCACTGGATAGCAGAGGCCTCTTCCCGAAGAGCACTCGCAGTCTTCACGATTTATAAATCCATAATCTGCCTTTGTAATCATAATTGTGTGTGAATATTATTAAAAGTGCTTGCTGTTTTACTGCCTCTAGTGTTCATTTTTGCTAGAAACTGCATTGATATGTAAATATGGGTATGTATTTTGCGTTTTGCAAAAATGTTCTACGGGTACGTTTTTCCAATGAGCCTGTTTTGGAAAATACTGCTGCATTCAAATCATGTACTTTATTTCATCCTGTTTCAACCTAAAAGTGACAAATAATGGTCAAGGTGAGGTGAGCTGGTTAGAACTTGCTTTTAATACATTGTGTCATTAATCTATAATTCAACTGGTGTCTGCAGGTGTATGTGTTTTCTCTGTTATACAATGGCTTTAACTGCATCTAATCAGATTCCAAAGCTATCTGTATATCTGTTTTATGATTGAGATCATATAACTGTTTTGTGAATCCAATGTATTGCATTCATGCAGTATATGGCATTTTAGTTTTCCGTTGAGGTAAGCTAAATACGTACTTCCCATGAGAACAGCAATTGAACTGGTTAGTCGAGAGAAACGACCCAATGAGAATGACCAACAGGTCAGCGGTTTCTGATGATGAGGGTTACATCAGAAGATAGCGCTAGGTTCAAATTACTATTTTCCCATCATGCTGTAGGTTAACATATGCACACTTTGTCAAATGACCATGACAGAACTTTTAGCAGTACACGAGAATGTCAAAAGTGCAAAAATAAAAAATAAAATAAATAAAATAAAATAAATACATAAATAATAAAATAAAATAAAAATTTTAATAAAATTAACACGGAAAAAATGTAGAAGTAAATCTAGGCGCAGGAATTTATTGGCTGGGCACACATTCAGCATTGTTCAAGCAACAATTAATTTTAATAGATGGCAAACAATGTTAGTGGTGTAAAACAGAATACTTCACCTCGTGTGAACTCAAACTGGGCCTCAGAAGAGAGTATGAGTGCCAGCAGAAGAAATATTTGCATGCTATCTATAGACAATGATTTATGAGCCCATGCAATAATGAGTCCTTGGTGAGTATCCTAAACCAGAAAATACTTCACAGATTATAATGTCTCTTACTATCACAATCTCTCAGAGCTGAAAATCATTCGGCGCTCTGAATTAAAATGAACGTTACTGCATCTGAAATGAGACCAAAACCACAAACTGCTTAGACCACAACCCTGCCAATCCTGCATTCTTGTTCTCCTGGTTTGGATGTAGTTTATGCTTATCAGTTTTTTTTCTCAGCAATTAAAGGAGGTTTATTTAATTGCTTATTTTGTCGCCATCTTTTGAAGCACATTATAGGGGAGAGAGACACCAAAGTCTTGGCATGAGAAACGCCCATGAGCCGCAGCGAGCAAAGAGGCAGATTTCTAATCATGTTCTTCTGTGGGGTCCTGTGGAGCCCAGTGCGTTTTTATAATTACCTTCTTAAATGTATCATATATCAAATAATTACATTTAACCAATTACTTCAATCAATCAGAAAGTAGTTCCAAACCCATAAGATTGTTCATCTTCAAAACCCAAACGAAGATATTTTAATATTCTCTCATCACCTTTGTCCATCCATTGAAAGTCCAAGCAATCAACAAACCTCACTGATTCTTGTGTCAAGCAAGCATGCTTGAGATTCAGTTTACCATATTTGATGTGCTCTATGTATGTGCATTGACCAAAGTTTATATGTGAAAAAATCTACATTAAATCCGTTAATCATATAAAGTGACCGTTAAACCACTTGTTTCTTTTGGATTTCTTTTACAATGACTTTTTGTACTTTTTCAGTAAAATTATGGTTGCATGGATTTTCAATGTCTTCTGAGGATGAACAAAAGTCTTAAGGCCCGGGTATACTTCATTTTCCTCGTTCCGCTCCGTCTCGCGCACAGTCGTCAACCGCGGATGAGCGGAGATGGACGAGTTCGACACGTGCAGTAAAATTGCTTTTTATACTCTACCAGACATCAAAGGGCAGCACTGAGTCGTGTCATTTACCGAACATTCACTCTGAAGGACAGAAGAAGAAAAGTAGCGGATACGCCATTGCATGTGTGGCGAGAAGGGAAATTGCTATAGGTCTAATATAATGACTACGCCACCTGTGAATTCTTAACCCAGGAATACAAGCCTAATACATAGGATGCACAGATTTATTCCCTTAGTAGGACAAGAGACGTGGATACAAAAATAATCGCTTTATTAAATAACACAAAGGTAATAAATAATTCAAGACAAAGACACAAGGGCAATGTTCACAAGAATACTACAACACTGACTAACAGACATCACGAATAAATACAGTCAAAATGGCAGCACTCAAAAATAATCAGACAGAAAGGACTGAGTGCGGCCAGCAGAGGGGACTCGGGGAGCAACACCACACTTGTAAAAGTAGCACAAAAAAAATACACAAAAGAAACCAAATCAGTATCACCTTCACACACTAGTGCACATGCACAGCACACCACAAGTCAAGCCCCGCCCCTTTGCTTTTGGACACTCCACCCCTAACGAAAGTAACAACAAAAACACATAGAATGATTAAATAGACAATTCACAGTAGAAATAATAATAGAAAATAAACGAACTAACTAAACACTTGAAGAACAATACGATAGAATTACCAAACAAAACACACCACTCCCCTTGTAAACATACATGCACGCAGGCACACACGCCCACGGCACAGACACACGCACACACACACAGACAGACAGACAGACAAACGCAAATTCTAAAACTGCAGGGCGGCGATATTCCTCCAGACAATCCGCATGTACAAGCGGTAACAGTTTCTTGTTAGGCCGCAGCCCGAGTGGAATACCAAAATTGACGCAACTCCTTTCGTTTTAATGTCCAGTTGAGACAACAGCCAAACAGCAGCAAAACAGCAGCGCTCCATGATAAACGAGCGAATAACTGGTTACCCCAGCAACGGAATCGTCCCCGCTACTCGGCAGAATGTACTGCACTTCTGAAACGACAACTATAATTAAAAAGAAATCACATAGAGCATAACACGTTTACAAATAACCTGCATACTTAGGGTGCAAGGAATCCAGTCACGGCGGTCCGAAGTGCGAATGTGCACGCTGTAAATAGAACAGGAGGGATTTTAATTCACCCACTGCCCTATAGTATAAAAGAACACATACAAACTGTAAACAACCACGTTCCTACCTGTGGAAAGTCTATACAAGACCGCCAGCCGTGGGAAACAGTACTCGGTTCTCCCTACATGCCATAAGAGGGACTTTACAAACAATCTTCCCGCATGCTCCTCAGCATGCGGAACCGGAAAAGCAAGGAAGAAGCTCTGTGACGCAATTCCATGCAACGCAGGTATATATGCTCCGCCTGTAGCCATGATAGGCTTAATAAATAAACCCGACGCAACCAATAGCAGCCCGAAGCCAAACATCTATACTGCCACACATGCAAAGGTTAAAACAAGAAAACAAAAATTATCAAGAACGATATGCTTTTATAATTGTTCTTGGACCAGCCACAGATACATATAGGAATAATTTTCCTATATATAGGAAAATTATGTCATCATTTAGTCACCCATAAAGCCTATAAAGCCTAGCATTGGGCTGGACGTGGATAGTGTCTGCGGATGTATACTTTGGGCTTTATGGGTGACTAAATGATGACATAATTTTCTTTTTTGGGTGAACAGATATGACAAATGATGTAAAGAATATGTGTTTTCATTGTGTAGAAACGTTATGATCAGTGGTCTTTCAAAGAGGGGAAGCTGTATTAATGAATGAATGAACAAACTATCTAAAAAAAGATATTCAACTCGACGGAGGAAATGTGGGAATTAGGTTAAACTGAAACAAGGAACATGGTGTATAATTGTGTAAGATTTATGATGAAAATTGGTTAGCAATTTCACCAAGCAAATACCAAGAAATAGGTTGCAGCAGTTTGTCTTTCGACCACACTTGCAAAATCCGCGATGGGACTGAGGTCGAACAGCTTCAGCGTCAGCGACTTTTTACAAAATCGTTGTCAATCAAAAGGAGATGCAGTCTTTGGACAGACCCTCCAATCATCACGCAGAAGTCCGGAGTCCAGCCCACTCCTCCATTCTCCCCAGAGACGCTGAGCGTCCGTGGGCGGGATATAATCGCAGATTTATCCAATGACCGTCTAGTTTCGAAGCACTGAAAAGAACTGTTCAAAGCAGCCCCATTGAAGTCAATGCTCGGCTTCAACAGGGAAATGCACTGTGACTCCGGGAATGAATGAGAAGGAAATCGAGTCAGCCGACCTGCTATACAGTATGTAGCTGATTCTGAACAAACTCCTCTTCGAGATGAACATTTTGTAGTTGAAATTTTGTCGTGCAAACGGCCCCTTAGTTTACATGTTTTAGTTCATGTTTCCTTTGTCCCTGTTTATTGGTTGCTATGGTTATTCATTTGTTGAATGATTCACTGCACCTGTATCTTGACTTTTCCCTTTACTCAGTCTGTGTATTAGGAGCCTTCAGTTTCGGTTGACTTTGTCTATCCTTGTCATTATTATGTTGGTTTGCTGTATATTCTGCGCTTGCCAGTTTCTCATACATTTTTAGTTTACTGTAAATAAAGGTGTCTGCTTCAAATCTATATATTGCTTCAACTCTCCTTGCTCCATACACACACACACACACACACACACACAATGTAAGCCATGCTAACATCGTCTTCCAGTTCTTCTCATGAGTGTGTTGTGGGAGGGCATTATATTCACAAGCATTATGAAGATTTCACAGCTGTTTTCCCGTGGTGTTCACACCCATTGTAAGAATGGGTCATTGAATCAAACTAAAGGTGTTATGAATTTATTACTCTTAGTCATATTTGTGGGTTTCCAACACATTAATCTCACATGCATTGATGGCACTAAATTTCCCAGAAAGAATCTATGAACGACTGAATTAATTAAAGCAGGAGTTGATATAAGCTGTATGTTTACTTTAAAATGAACCACATTACGGTTCCTTGCTTACAGTTAATATTGTATTTTGCTTTATATTTGAAGATCTGCTCAAACAAAACCAAAACGTTCTTGGCCTTATACTTTAAAGATGCATATTTTAAAAGCATATATTTAATCTTATAAGTAGAATAAAAATAAAAAAAATACTATAATGTAGATAATATAATATTACTGAAATAAAAAGGCCACTTAAGTGCACTTAAGCACAGCGATTTTCAATAATGTCAAATGAATAGTTTTACTATAAAGTATATTTTAAATCATGTTTATAAATCTGTCATGCATTAAAGAAGTGCACGTATTTGATGTTTTGACTAACATACTAAAGTATAGATAGAGTACTTATAAAGTTAATCATTTTAACTGTAGTTTTATTCGATATTACATTAAGTTAATATTTAAATGTACTAAGCTGCACTTCACCATAACAAATGTGTTTCACAAGGAACAGCCTTTTTACGCAAATGCTGCTCAATTCCATTTAGTGAAACTAGGCACAGGAATCACAGACTTCACCATGAAGTCAACTTCAACTCTCTCTCTCTCTCTCTCTCTCTCTCTCTCTCTCTCTCTCTCTCTCTCTCTCTCTCTCTCTCTCTCTCTCTCTCTCTCTTCTCTCTCTCTCAGTTTAGCAGGCACTGACTCTCAACATATGTCTGTCTCCACTGGCCTGTACATCCAGCCGGTTCGCCTCAGTAATGCTCCATTCTCTCCCTGTCTCTCTTTCTCCTCCAGTGGGACGGCACCAGGGGAGAGACTGTCCGATTAAATCAGCCTCTGTTCCTTGCCACTGAGCGCTGGGATCCAGGGGAGGGTCTTTGCCTAACACTCCATGAAAACACTCCATTCAGAAGCCATTAAAGTCTATGCCTGTGTTAAACTCCTCCACCAGAGAACAGCATCACAGAGAAGGCATTTGTTACACACACATATATCAGCGTTTGCCTTAGAGGCCAATGAGAATAATAGTTGGATTAAAGCACATGAATGTCAAAAGCAAACATAAATCTTGTTGCTAACTTATACTGTTGGATTTTTCTTGAAAAAAAAAGACTATGTTAAAGACCCCATGAAATGTATTTAACAAGCACTTTTTTCCTATCCTGTGTTGAAACATGATTTGGTACTTGCTAGTCATTGTAGATTATATTAGGGGAGGGACAATCTCATTCATAAAAAAATTATACATTTTAATAAAACATTTTAGTGTTGTCATGATTGTCTAGTTCCGATAAGATACAATTTCGAATACCATTTTTGATACCATGTGGAAAGGCTCACATATGATGGATTCGTATAGATGGATTAACTATAGATAGATTTTATAATCTCATAATTTTTTTTAATAATTTGTAATTTGGTTGTCATAGCTTTCAAACAGTCTTTATTTGAAAGTTTTAATGACATTTACAAAGAAAAGAGAGAGAGACAAGTACCATTCAGTAATAAAATAAGAACAAATAAACTAAAAATAGCACAAATACATAGAACAGAATAAAGAGACAAATAAAATAAACATAGCTTTAAATGTAGGTCTAACAGAGTAGTATTCAGGTAGGACATTTTACAGCTATTAAATAAAGTCTTCGTTGTAAAACTTAAATACAAATAAATATTTTAAATTAAAGTTACAAAAGTTATTCAGTCAAGAACATTGAGTGATTTTTTCTCTTTGTCTTTTGTTGTTTGATTAACATTAATGACACATACAGCAGCCGGTTTATTAGGCTACTGTCACTTTAAGACTGAATGCACGGATCCAATATACTGATACACATGTATTTCTTTCTCAAATGTTTACGCTCCCTTAAGACAAAACTCACTGTGTTTACCTAAATACTTGCTAAGACAGGCATTTTGACATAATATTGTGTGTATTTGACCATTTCAGTGCAATAAGCCATGAAAAAGTGCTCAACCTGGATTTTTTTATTCTCTTCCCTTACTAACTTTCCTCCGTCCCGTTCACTTGGATGTACGTCATTGCTTACGTTGCACAAGTGCCCACTATTAACAGAACCCTTGAAATGTGTTTGAATTGAACACACTAAGCCCTTGGTCACTGGAATCCGCTATGGAGCCGATTTATTATGTAGGGTTTTTTTCCCTTAAAATTTGTTTTACACATCATTCTATGGGCCTGTATTTATGCATTGGCTGTTGTAGAAAATATATATATAAAAAAACTAAAAAAACAAATATAATAACAATAAAATACACTATAACAGTCAGCTTTAAGGTAGCTACAAGTATTATGTACCTTAAATTATGTACCAAGTATTATGTACCTTAGCTACAAGTATTATGTGATTATATAAAAAATGAATTCCAATATCATAAAAATTGTGTGGGGTGGGGATAAATTAAGCATGATCTGTTGTGACGTCACAATCATGGTGCATTGTGGTCTATGGATCTGCCAGGACTGTTTACATTGAGTAGACTCACTTCCTCAAAATGTAGGGGTCGAGGGTTTATCCAAATAAACTTTCCTCGTCCACTTGACGAAGTTGAACGCACTTCAAAATGGTGGTGGGATTCCACTATGGGGAAGTGATAAGGGAAATTCGCAAGTGTGTCTAAAAGTGTCAATTAATTGTTTTTTTGTCAATTAATTCGCCACTGGAGAGAAGAGAGAGCGAGAAAGCGCTCCTGGTATAGGAGTATGGGAATCGTTTCAGATATGTCAGTATCGATATGTATCAAAATATAGATATTTTTGACAACACTAATACATTTTATCTACTTAAAGCCTATCTTGTCAACTTTTAAGAAAACTTTTAGGAAAATTTGCACAGGGGTTTTCAAAATGGGGTCCAAGGACCCCCAGTGGGGTCTGAGGGAAATTTCAGAAATATTAAAAAATAAGTGGTCCTTGCCACTGAAATATCTGAATAAAGATCTAGCATGTTAATCAGAGCTAAGTGACATGAAAGTCATGGAGTCTGTATCTTAAAGCTAATGTTTGCTTCAATATTTTAGGCTCGGGTTTATCACTGCTCATATTACTACTAAACATGGTACTATAGATGTTTATGCTCTCTAACATTTATTCATTTCAATTCTGAATGTCCTGGGAGTTTCTTAGTGTCAACCGTTACCTTTGTTTTAAATATTATCAGATGGTAAAATTATAGCATATTATGATTTATACCAGGAATACACTTTAATATCAAACAAATATTTTAATATCAGAAAACTAAATGGAGTTGATGGAGGCGGGTATGTACTGGCCCCTCGGATCCCACACTCCTGCCTCCAAATTATTGCTATGGCCCATAACCTTGAAAACTCCTATTTGGAACATTTTCACTCCCATTTTTTTCTATCACTGTTTGTGTTGACAGCCACTTGGCACCACGGATCATTCAATCTATCAAAGCCTGTTTTCCCTTTCCCTCTTCTAGTTTTAAAAGAGCACCTCAATGGCTCCCGGAGAAATAAAAAACAAGAGTGGGAAGCTTTAAAGATGAATGAAATAGTATTGCTTTTGAACTGCAAGCTCTATCTTTCACTCTGTACCTGCAGAACCCCGTCAGCATTTATTATTAATGTTTGTTCCTGAACAGGTTTGTAATAAAGAATAGGTGCAGTAAGTAGTATAAAATATTGATTTTATACATTTCCTTATGAATTTTTGTTCTCTGGCATGATTAAATTTTTCATATTTGCTGCACTTTAGAGTATTCCTGAGGAATCCACCCCTGTTATGTGTGTGCGCGCCACTTATGTTCTCAATTTAAGGACATGAATTATTTAGCACTGTGTATATTTGTATGCTTCATTTTATAAGCGAGTAGGTAATGTTTAGATAGTACATGTGTGTTTAAAACTTATGGTTGCGCAATGATTATTTTCCAGACCAACTTTTAACATTATTTCCTATTTAATTGAGAGACTATTTGGCATGCTCTTTTAAAATATAATGTTGATGAACCATTTCTTATGTTGCAAGTACAAGTCATTCAGAAATGCTCACAATTATGACATTGTAACTATGAGCTCATAAACATGTATCTGCCCACATTTACAAATTAACATATATTCCCTATTCATCATGTTAATCAATCATAACAGAGGTCATTTGAATATAGAAGTCTTAAAGGGGTACTTCACTGCTGGCAAAATGGGCTTTCAATAAAACTCGTCTGTCTATGCAAAAAAAATAACAACAATAATAAAAAAAATTCTGTGAAGTCAGTGCTACCTGACTAGAAAAAACAAAAGGCTGTTGTCTTCCCTTTTGCCAAGTAGCTAGGAAAACTTCAACACCCATAATGCACTTGGCATGCTGCCGTCCAAGGCCACTTCCACCTGTCTGCTCTGGAAATACACTTATCAGAGTCAAATACAGCCGTGCCGAAAGATGACCAATTATGACGATTTCTGTAGTTGTGGCTCCTAAACGGTCGTACAGTGAGAGAGTATTAAAGGGATAGTTCACCCAAAAATGAATGAATTAGCCCATGATTTACTCACCCTCAAGTCATCCTAGGTGTATATGACATTCTTCATTCAGACAAATACAATCAGAGTTATATTTAAAAATCTCCTGGCTCTTCTAAGCTTTATAATGGCAGTGAATGGCTGTTTATATATTTTTTGAAGTCCATCAAAGTGCATCCATCCATGATAAAAGTGCTCCACATGACTCTGGGGGGTTAATAAAGGCCTGTTAATAAAGAAAGTTGTTACCATAGTGCTCCATTTTTACCATAATGTTGTTTAAAGAGTAGACAAAGTACAATACCATTTTCAGTGATAAACCTACACTCTAAGAAATAAATCCGTAAAATAACAGAAAAAGTACTGGCAGCTCATTACCCGGACTTTGTCCCGTAATTAAAAAACGGAAATTTTCTGTTATTTAATGGTGTATCTATAGTAAAAAAAAAAAAGGACACTTTCTGTCATTTAATGATGTATTTATAGTAAAAAAAAACGGACACTTTCTGTCATTTGATGGTGTATCTATAGTAAAAAAACAGGACACTTTCTGTCATTTAATGGTGTATCTATAGTAAAAAAACTGGACACTTTCTGTCATTTAATGGTGTATCTATAGTAAAAAAACAGGACACTTTCTGTCATTTAATGGTGTATCTATAGTAAAAAAACTGGACACTTTCTGTCATTTGATGGTGTATCTATAGTAAAAAAACAGGACACTTTCTGTCATTTAATGGTGTATCTATAGTAAAAAAACTGGACACTTTCTGTCATTTAATGGTGTATCTATAGTAAAAAAACAGGACACTTTCTGTCATTTAATGGTGTATCTATAGTAAAAAAACTGGACACTTTCTGTCATTTAATGGTGTATCTATAGTAAAAAAACTGGACACTTTCTGTCATTTAATGGTGTATCTATAGTAAAAAAACTGGACACTTTCTGTCATTTAATGGTGTATCTATAGTAAAAAACAGGACACTTTCTGTTATTTAATGATATAACTACATTAAAAAAATGCAAATATTAAATAAATCCGTAAAATAACAGAAAATGTACTGGCAGCTCATTACCCGGACTTTGTTCCGTAATTAAAAGATGAAAAATGTCTGGTAATTTCTGGTTCCCTTTCGAAGGGAACTCAACAATACGTCAACGACGTTATGGGGAACGCCTCAGGCGTGACAGGTGTCTGAAATCACTATCAAATCACGTCAATCATATTGACCGGCGACAGCCCGTGAATCATTAGCGTGAATGATTAACGTGCGACCTGGAAGTATAAAGGGGCGCCTTGCACACATGACAAATCATCTCATCGTCTTCAGGGACTGTCTGTTTGAAAACGCTACTCAATGAAACGGTAAGAAAATTAAATGTACAGCACACGAGTGTGCTTTTCCTGCCTGGGAGAAGAGCGCGCACGGGAGATTCTCGAGGGAATCCTCTGTGTGAACTGTGAGCGTTTTTCTTTTAAAACGCTCGCTCTCGTCTGGCCCTCTTCTCGAGTGAAGGGGGTTCAACGTCTGGTTCTCGTGGTCCCGCTCGTGCCGAGGCAGAGCGGCGACTTGCATCATGGGCTTCCAGATAGAGCTCGTCGATCATCTTGAGAGTGCTGTAAACCTCTCAGATGATTCGACGGCTGACGAGGGCGAAGCAGGTGCTCTTGCTGCTCTTCAGGACGAGCAGGAGATGGCTGAGGAGGTTTATAATCAGGTAGATCCTGAACCCTCTCAGCCACCCTGCCCCGTGTATGCAGGTCTGGTGGATGTTGTGGAGCGCGCCGCCAACAGGCTGTAGTTGCCATGGCAACGCACTAGAGGAGAGACCGCTCGCGGTAGGCTCGGCGATCGGTTTCTCCCCGGCCATACACCACCAGCTCAGGTGAGCCTAATCCATTCCTTCCTGATCTTCACACAGAGATCTAGAGGGCATGGAAGAGCCCATTCTCTGCCAGTATTCACTGACATCAGCGGGTTAATTTCGCTGATGTTGAGGGGATCGCAGAGCATGGGTATGTGTCGATGCCGCCCATTTGACGAGTCGTTTGCGAACTATCTCATGTCTGGGCAGGCGTCGACACTGAGAGCTCCATTTCTGCCATCCAAACCGCTAGAGACAACAGCGCGTTTGAATGGCAGAGCATACACGGCAGCAGTTCAGGCTGGTGCTTCCCTGCACACCATGGCGGTGCTGCAGGCATACCAGGCCGACCTGCTGCAGGATCTCGACCAGGGGGCAGGGATGTCCCCTGAGGCGGTTACTGAGCCGCGCCGAACCACGGTTTTTGCGCTCCGGGCCACCAAACAGACTGCTGCCACGATCAGTCGGTCGATGGCGGCGATGGTGGCCACGGAGAGACAGCTTTGGTTAAACCTGGCCGACGTTGAGGAGAAAGAGAAGGCCTTTCTCCTCGATTCGTCGGTTTCGCCCTCTGAACTCTTTGGCCCCTCCGTGGAGGCGGGGCTTGGGAAGTTCAGGGAGGCGAAGGCGCGCTCCGCTGCTTTTAGGAAAAAACCTGCATACCGCTGAGATCCGGTTCCACGCCCAGGCAGGCGGGAGGGCCTGGCCCTTCACGGTCTGAGGACCATAGACAGGGCCAGAGAGCCAGTGTCGCCTCTCGTGCGCCCCCTCTGTGGAGGAACAGGGCGCAGGAAAGGCGTGACTCCCGCTAGAAGAGGGATCTGAGGGAGGTTATCCAGCACAAGCGCATACAGCGTCGCTGATGGATAATCTCCCCGGAGGGCTTCATTAAAAAGAGAAATCCAGCCCTCTCCTCTCTTCTGACTCCCCAGACGTGCATTACATCAGGCCTGGCGCTGGGCCTATGATAAGAACGATGTTCCGATGGCCCGCCTAGGCTTGGTTAGTAGAAACGCCTCTTTCAGGCATGTAAAGTGGTGGACCCCAGGTTCATAAAGAACTATCTGGCGAGTCTTCACTCCGCACGCCGCAGGTGAGCTGTCTGGTCTTTTCAAGAGTCAATTTTGTGAATTAAAATTCCGAAATGTATCTCTCTACAGACCTCGTTCCCTGTATAGAGCTATGGGGTCATGTCATTTGCTATGTCATCAGGTAATAAGGTAAGAGAAGTTTCCTGGATTATTAGGGCCCTGAAGTTCCCCATTAGGTGGCCAGAACGATAACTATGTTAGCCTTCGGGCTGTTAGCCACCTCAGGGTAGAGTAGTTGGTCTCTCTCTTAGAATTTTTTACTTAGAGTGTTGACTGACGCTAGAGCTTCAGATAGATCTTATGTCCGGCCCACGGGTCCGTTTGACTTCTTCCTGAGTATTTCGCCCCTTGAGCTCTGTTTGGGTTTTCATTAGGCTGAGCGATCATGCAGCCCTTTGTATGGAATAATACAGACTATATTCTTTAGTAAGGCTGTGGCTCCTCCGAGCCCTCAGATAGATCTATGCCTGCAGGCTGGCCCTCACCAGGGCCGCCTCTGTAGCTGGCCTAGGCTGTGCCAGGGATAATAGAAGTGCTCTGCTAAAATTTAGCATTGCTTCCTCTGAACCTTCACTTTGTGAATGTAGGTTTCTAGCATCCCTGTATAAACAGCCTCCTCCCATGGGAGTCGTTAGGCCAAGGCCCGCCCCCTTCTCTGCATTCTGGGGTGACTAGAGTAATGCAGCATGGTGCAGAGGATGGTTTGTAAGGACATGGTAGGCCTCAAACAGGCCTCCGTGGTATATATGTCTTTATTGAGCAGGGTTAGGCCGTCTTTCGCTTCACGAAGAAGACTGGGTTTCCTGCCCGACCCTGCCATGCAGAACTGGCCTACGGATTTAGGCCGCCAGTTTAGGCTTCACTCACCTCGCTGAGCTACTGCTCGAGCGCTAGGTTGTAGGTGGATGGCTTTCATTCAAGCCCCACTCCCCTAGGTTGGGCACAGATAAATTTCTGTCACCCCTAGAGCCGCTGGCAGGCCCGGACCCTGGAAACCTCAGGGTGAGGTGTGAGTATCCCCCTGTGATACAGGGTAGGTCTGAGCACTTCACTCCCAGTTCTGTTTATCCTACCTCGCACCACTATGGCTCGGGTCGAGTATGAAGTAAGCTTCACTTCTTCTTTGGTCGAAGTACGCTCCCCTGAAGCCAGAGCATTGCCCTGAGCTGACGCCCATGCATAGATGGTAGGCCCCTGACTAATGGGGCCTCCGTTGAGGCAGAGTGGCGTATGTTGTACTCCCCTTGTTTTAAGGGTGCTAGCTTTTTTGCGGAGTACACTGCCATGGGCAATGTGATTAGGCACCAGGATGCTGTAGGCGCTGCGTAAACAGCTTTGCTGCCAACGAAGGCTGCGCCATTAGGTAGTAGGCCTCAGCAGGCCTCCTTGATTGGACAGCCCCCTAGAGGGCACTGTAGGCCAGCTCACTTTACGTGGTTGGCCTTGGTGGTTCGGGCAGTTGACTCACTGATGGGTAGTAGGCCTTAAACAGGCCTCCTCGGAGGTGAGTCCCAACATTGTGGGACATACCTTATAGCGCTACTGGAAGCCCATTAGTAAATTATGCTTGTGTAGTATGGTTCCCAACAGTGTACTTTATAGCAGAATATGACTTGCTATTAGCTAGTAGGCCCGACCAGGCCTCCCTGATAGGCGAGTCCCCAGCTGGCTGGCCTTAGCAGGCCACCTTATACTATCACCCGGACTCAGGGCTCAAAGCTAACAGTGGTTATCAGGTAGTAGGCCACTCAGGCCTCCCTGAAGGTGAATTCCCACTTAAGATGGTTATCAGGTAGTAGGCCTCAGCCGGCCGCCCTGAAGGCGAATTCCCACTTAAGTTGGCTATCAGGTAGTAGGCCTCTCTGGGCCTCCCTGAAGGTGAGCTCCCAAATATTGTGGCTGTCAGGTAGTAGGCCGCTCTGGGCCTCCCTGAATGTGAGCGCCCAAATATTTTGGGTGTCAGGTAGTAGGCCTCACCAGGCCTCCCTGAAGGTGAGTTCCCACATGCTGTGATTATCAGGTAGTAGGCTCCTCCAGGCCTCCTTGAATGAGTACGGTCAGGTAGTAGGCCTCACCAGGCCTCCCTGAAGGTGAGCTCCCCACATACTGTGGTTGTAAGGTAGCAGGCCTCACCGGGCCTCCCTGAAGGTGAGTTCCCACGTACTGTGGTTATCAGGTAGTAGGCCTCTCTTGGCCTCTCTGAAGGTGAGCACCCAACATACTGTGGTTATCAGGTAGTAGGCCTCTCTGGGCCTCCCTGAAGGTGAGCACCCCACTTACTGTGGTTATCAGGTAGTAGGCCTCACGGGCCTCTCTGAAGGTGAATTCCCACTTACGTTGGCTATCAGGTAGTAGGCCTCTCCGGGCCTCCCTGTAACATTCCCTAGTGGTGCTGGGTTTATGAAGCTAGTGGTCTCTTGCTATCAGTTTCAGCTAGCCTTAATAGGCAGCTGCTGAAGGCGAGCTTGCGCCCTGGCTCGCTAAAGTGTTCATTCTCTGCTATTGGTTCCCTCCCGGAACTTTTTCTGCCTACAGCCTGGTTTGCCTACCAGGCAGACCTGTGCTCCCCTCACCGAGGGTCTCTATGAGCATGCGGCTTCCTGAGTCTGGTCAGACGGTCGTAGGCCTCTCGTGAGGCCTCCCAGTTAGATCAGCCCTTAGGCCTTCACAGGCCTCCTCAGTGTTTTGAAACACAGACACTGGGTTGATCCGTGGATCGAGTAGAGAAACTCCCCTCGCTAGCAAGGGTTGGAAAGCACTATGCTGAGTCATACTCTCCGGGATATCCCGTCTCTGAGATCCGGGCCGAGTGGTTCACTGCCAGCTTCGCAGTCCCTCGGGTTGGATGCCTTTCTTAAGGCTTTGTTGTCCAGAGGCTCTGTCTTCAGACAGACAGGATTTGGCCAGACTAGTGTCTATGTACTGACGCCAGGTCAGGCCGTCCTGGTGGCATTTCGGGGTGAGTACGTTCCCCTGAATAGTGACTGGCTGGGGTTCCTTTGGGTTCCCTAGCCACATTCCCTAGAAGGGACCCCTTCTAATCGGAAGCTGTGGTTCCAGGCCCGGAGCCGGCCCAGGTAGACCTTTTTATTTAACCATGTTTATGAAGGTTTTTCTGTGAGGCTGTAGCTTGGGCTATGACCGTAGGGAATGCTGTCACTGACAGCCCAGTGTGACCTGAGGGTGAGTGGTTCTAGCGTTTCATTTGAAGTTGCTGGTTCTGACAGTTGTCACTGCCACTTGGCATGCACTCCCCTTAGCATGGCGGAGTTGGTATATCGTTCCCCATAACGTCGTTGACGTATTGTTGAGTTCCCTTCGAAAGGGAACGTCTCAGGTTACGACTGTAACCTATGTTCCCTGAGAACAGGGAACGAGACAATACGTCTCCCTGCCATGCCTCGGGGCTTGCCTACCGTACAGTCCCTTCAGACGATAAGGTGATTTGTCATGTGTGCAAGGCGCCCCTTTATACTTCCAGGTCGCACGTTAATCATTCACGCTAATGATTCACGGGCTGTCGCCGGTCAATATGATTGACGTGATTTGATAGTGATTTCAGACACCTGTCACGCCTGAGGCGTTCCCCATAACGTCGTTGACGTATTGTCTCGTTCCCTGTTCTCAGGGAACATAGGTTACAGTCGTAACCTGAGACGTTTTCCTACAGTAAAAATAAAACAGATGAATTTAGGCAATATACCTACAGCAAATATACATTTTACTTTTCTGTTAGTTAACAGTGTACCTATACTGATAAAAACTCTTGTTGAAAACATTTCAAACAAATCTTCTGTGATTAAAAAATATTTTTATTTACTTATAGATCTACAACAATTCCATGAAAACTAAAACTAAGATATAAAGAGCCATAACAGTCTAACTGTCAACACAGCACAACATAACCTACTGTAAACTATATACATATTTCACCAATATATGTATCTATTGTATGTATAAATACCTTTTTGTATTTTGTATTCTGTATATTGTTGTATATTGTATATTGTATATTATTTATTGTTTTTATAATGTATATGGTACTTTGAGTAATTCGTATGTTTACTGTAAACTGTCACACGTCCATTATGTCACGACTGCTATGTTGCTCGGAATTGCACCCAAGAATTTCACCCACTGTTGCACTTGTGTATATGGTTGTGTGACAATAAAAGGATTTGATTTTTTTTTTTATTTTGATAAAGGAAAAAAACACAAAAAAACTTTAACCCAATCCGATCGCGGCTCTCCCGGTTTTAGTGTTATTCCACAAGATTTATGGATAAGCTGTTTGATTTATAATTATTAGATTATTTTCACATTTCACTTACCCTGCTGTGCACGAACATAGCTGTTCCTCAATGTGTGTGTTTCCCATTTGAATGGTCAGCATATGAGTCGCTGCTGCTCGCGCTGGGACTATAGGCTTTAGGTTCAATTTTTATTAAATTATTCTCTAATCGGCTGCATATTATGTCGTGGATATAACCCTCGAATGCACACTGCAGTCCCTTTTGTCTTGCTCTCTCAGATATTTCACATGTTCGCCAAAAATTACTAATCATCTCATTGGGAATGTCTGACACCGGTGCATACACACTGTAATAGACGTGCCAGACGCGAAAGCTTGTCAGGCGGGGCTTAGCAAAGGGTCAATTGCATGTCATGTTAGCTTGTCTGCTTATACATTATAATATGTTTCATTATTTTCAACTAAAACAGAAACACAATAACATGCTCTATAAATAATTTAATTAAAAATGTGTTGCTTACCTTTATATGAAGTCCAGGATAAGTGCCATTTTCTTCAGGTGTTTTGCAGCTCACTGCCTCACAGGGGTAGGAGATGTGGTCAATAATAACTTCTTGAATGACAGCAATCCTGAATGTCCACCACCTTAAACAAAAAAAGATATTACAAAATGAAAACCATTACACGATCACTTCAGAAAACCGCTTTAAACATAGTTGTTTAAATCTAACCTATACAATTTGTATTTCTACTGACCATGTAACGTTAAGCATAAATATCTTTGAAGGGGGTATTCAGCAACCAACTTTTTCTATCAACATTTTTCCTCAGACTTCAAATTTAAATGTGTGTTGCCAGTATTGAACACTCATAATGCTCAAAATGCTAATACATTTTTTTTCAATTACTTACACACTAAAATTAAAACTTTCCCACTATTAGCAAAACCTTACACTCAAGGAGCAAAACACCAGCCTAGATTTGCACAATTGTAAGCACGTTGTCAGCTTCACCCTTTTTGCAAAACATTACACACAGTGATTTGTAAAACTCTACACACATTTTCACACCTTAGACACAGATAAGGATTGTGAGGTTACTTCCTTGTCATTACAAAGCCCCGGTTTGCCATTGACCACACTAATGAATGAATTGGATATGCACATCCATCAGGCGTGGAAGCACACATGTGCTAATTTGAAAACGCAGCACTCAGGTGTGCTATAAAAGGCAGCAGGTGAGTTCACATGTCTTCAACAAAAATGGAAGGAGCTAGAAGAAGAAGAAGAAGAAGAAGAAGAGTGAGAATAAGAGGGGGAGCTCAAAGAGGAGAAGGAGGTAGAGGAAGAGGAGAAGGAGGTAGAGGAAGAGGTGAAGGAGGTAGAGGAGGAGGTGAAGGAGGTAGAGGAGGAGGAGAAGGAGGTAGAGGAGGAGGCCCAGGTAGAGGAAGAGGAGAAGGAGATAGAGGAAGAGGTGAAGGAGGTAGAGGAAGAGGTGAAGGAGGTAGAGGAGGAGGAGAAGGAGGTAGAGGAGGAGGCCCTTGAGGAAGAGGAGAAGGAGATAGAGGAAGAGGAGAAGAAGGAGATAGAGGAAGAGGCCTAGGTAGAGGAAGAGGTAGAGAAGGACTTGTAGAGTTGATAGAACCTGAACTAAGAAGACGAGGAGCAAATTTGACTCAAGAAATCCGTGCAACACTTATTGACCATGTTATCAACCATGGACTGTAACCGATGGAAGCTGGACAAAGAGTTCAACCAAATCTCTGGTTGATACTGTAACTGAATAGTTACAGTATTCGTGTTGCTTTTACAGTAGTTTTTCTTCAGAGTCAAACTGTATGTACTTCATGCAGTAATTTTTATTTGTCTACAGATTTTATTTTTTTCATTGATTTCATTGTTGGTTGATTACTGTAACTGATTATGGTAAGAAATACTGTAAATACTGTAATTACTTGAAATATGAGTCTGCAGAAATCAGTGTTGTGCAGTGCTTGGTAAGTTTATAGTAGGCCTATTTGTGTACATTCTCCCTATATATCAAACTAATCATGAAGAATGTTGTTTGTTTGTCACAATTTTTTTTTCATCTAAATTATCCCTTACATAACAATGTCTGGCCAAAAATCTAGCACATGCTATTTCCTAAAAATAGTTTTTTTTACAAATGTGTTTTTTATTTATCACAGCAGTGTGAAACTGGTTGCAATAGTGTCTGATCATTGAGGACTGTGTTGGTTAAATGAAAACTAATAGCATTTTCACAAATATGTGTATATCTTTTGACTGAAGTGTGTATGTTTTGACAGAAGTGTGTCATTTTGCAAACAATCTAGGAATTATGCAAATTGAGTGTGGTGTTTGGATAATTGTGATTACATTTTGAAAAAAAGAACCCGGTTTTCAAAATTGCGTGTAAACAATTGAAAAAAACTGTAAAACAAGATACAAACCCATAAGGAGCATGCAGGTGGTGCTTGGGATGCAAACTACAGCAGCAAAGTCCTGTCAATAGATAAGAAAACAACAGAAACACTATGAAACAAACTAATGAGGAGGAATCTGGTAAAGAATGAATAACGTTAACGTTACAGGCAGAAGTGTAGTAAGTTATATAATAGCAGTCATGTTAATATGTAAATTAATCTTTCAAGGTCATTATTTGGGGTTTAAAGTCATAAAGTGTGTGTGTGTGTGTGTGTGTGTGTGTGTGTGTGTGTGTGTGTGTGTGTGTGTGTGTGTGTATAATGTCTGTGTGTCGTCTAAAACAAAAACAAGAAGTCTAACGTAAACATAACGTTAAATTACCTCATTTGGCAGAAAAGGTGGTGGTGCTGTTTTCCTTGATCCAGCTGTAACGGTTACTGCATCTTCACACACAGTCTCTTTACGTTGTATATTCATGCCTTTTAAAGGGTTAGTTCACCCAAAATTGAAAATTATGTCATTAATGACTCACCCTCATGTCGTCCCAAGCCCGTAAGACCTCCGTTCATCTTTGGAACACAGTTTAAGATATTTTAGATTTAGTCCGAGAGCTTTTTGTCCCTCCATTGAAAATGTACGTACGGCACACACTCTTTGTCCAGAATGGAAATAAAGACATCATCAAAGTAGTCCATGTGACATCAGTGGGTTAGTTAGAATGTTTGGAAGCATCGAAAATACATTTTGTTCCAAAAATAACAAAAACTACGACTTTATTCAGCATTGTATTGTCTTCCGGTTCTGTTGTTGATCCGCGTTCACGATTCCGCAGTGACCCTGCTGACGTAAGACGCTGATGACGTGTTATCTGGTGCGCCCGAGCTTCGTTTACAGTTTGAGGGAGACGGGCGCTGTATTCAAGCTATTCTACATTGTTTGTATTTTTGTATTGCTATATTTTTTTTAAAATGGTGCGTAGGTGTGCATGTCGCGGATGTCCTAATCTCCAGATAACACGTCATCAGCGTCTTACGTCAGCAGGGTCACTGCGGAATCGTGAACGCGGATCAACAACAGAACCGGAAGACAATACAATGCTGAATAAAGTCGTAGTTTTTGTTATGTTTGGACCAAAATGTATTTTCGATGCTTCCAAACATTCTAACTAACCCACTGATGTCACATGGACTACTTTGATGATGTCTTTATTTCCATTCTGGACAAAGAGTGTGTGCCGTACGTACATTTTCAATGGAGGGACAAAAAGCTCTCGGACTAAATCTAAAATATCTTAAACTGTGTTCCAAAGATGAACGGAGGTCTTACGGGCTTGGGACGACATGAGGGTGAGTCATTAATGACATAATTTTCATTTTTGGGTGAACTAACCCTTTAAATCAAGCATGGCCTTTACTTTTCTTGACGATTCCTCTGGTAGCTTTTGTTTGAAGGCATTCAATTGCTCCAAAAACACTAACGTTAGTACTGCACTTTATCACAACTGGTTAACGGATGCGCTCGGCAAGAAATAAACCGCATCACCGACAAATAAAAGTAAATAAACCAATTACAACGAGGACACTATAACACACATACAATCAGGGAACCTCCGTGAGTGTGAACTAAATATTTCAATGTGTGATGATATGCATAAAATGATAAACGCACCGGCTCCGACATTCATTTGCCAAACATGCCAGCCAGATGGCAACTAAACAACGTCACGTTAACAGCTTATTTGACATTTAGCAAAACATAATTTTCGGGGTTTACCACAGAAGTGTCAGAATGGCTTCCATACACCCGAAATCCGACTTTAAAAAGCAACTTTGGCTGCGGTCATTTGCATGTGTAATGGCGGTTGAATCTTAAACTTTTCGCGCCGCCAGGTTCTAGTTCCCAGAATGCAACACGTAATTCAAAATACGGGTAAAAGACCTGTAAAAGACAAATACGGAAAAATCCTTCAAATTTATATGGAACATTGTACCCTATTTTTACGGATTTTTTTTACAGTGTACTCTTACAATAACTGTTTTGTTAATAACCCTCTGCTGATCCGACTGTCCGTGGGTGGGGATACAAACATGCCGTACAATCCGTCTGTTTAATTTTAATAAAACCCACAAGTCACAAAGTCTACTTGTAGGTAATCACCTTTAAAGCACCAAAAAAGGTTATAAAGGTTACATAGGTTATAAATAAATACCTTTGGCATGCCTTGGTGAAACAAATTATTTACTGATGAAATAAATAATATGCTGGTTTGATTGACTGGTGTAGAGTCTGATATTGAGCTATAAAGGTAACAAAACGACTAAAGTTTCATAACTAAATGTTATACATACAATTGTGAATGATGCAATTAGCATGATGTGTCCCCGTGAATAGATTGTCTGTGAGAAGCTGAAGGTGTGAATGGAGAGAAACTGGAGGAGAACTTGAGCGCTGCTCTGAATGGAATCGATACGGGTTGGGGAAGCCGATGTCTATCAGCAGGGATCGATTTACTGTGGCGGTGCATCCTGCTAACATCCAAAGCTGCTGAAATAGCCTTTATGAATATTAAACCTGCAGAGGGTCGATAGCGGGCCACAGTTCCACACGCAGGCAGATAGGTCACACTCACTGTTTGAGCACAGGAGACAACGAAAGACATGTCTTACACAATCTCTTATGGGCGAATCTCATGAAACTTGTCAAGAACATTTCTGGGTCATATTGTACCCCCAAATGGAAAGAAAGAAATAAAAGAATAGTTGTTTCGCCAATATTGTCACCAAGCGAAATTACAAAAATATTGACAGTTTCTCAAAAACTGTCTGTCATTGGTAGAACAAGCAGATAGATCCTCCTTAAAAAAGGCGCCTTTCACACAGAATGTGATTTTGCGCAAGGCACACACTAAAAAAAGTGAAATGTCTGTGCCTTTTATTGCATTTTTATATGGGTCTGATCAAAGGTAATGTTTTCAGTTTGTCTAAAAGCAAATAACACCCACATCATTGTTTTTTTTAGTACAAAACAAAAAAGGTGGTGCATATTTTAAAAAGACGTTAATTCAAAGCAGCTTTACAGAAAATGCATATTTAGAGTCCACATAACAATTTAGAGTGATCTGTTATCAGAGGTAACTGTCTAAGTTATGTATTTCAGAAGTGTATAAATACAAATCACAGTAAGCTAAAACTGTATCAATTTAAACAATGTAATAATTTAAGGCAGAAACAATGAGCTCATTGCAGTAATGCTTACTTTTTTGTTAACAAATGAGTATGACATATAGAAAATTGTTGCATTGGTGCATTGCATCACAGTAAAAAACAAACAAACAAACAAACAAACAAACACATATTAAGGTATTTAGAAAAGATTATGCCTGTCTTTATTTAGACTAAGGAAAGTAAATTAAACATTTCCAAACAAAATGTTCTTAGTTTTATCTTAAGTGAAAATTCATATTTTAGCTAATTTAACTGTTTTATGGTGAATTTAAGTTGTAAAAAGCCAATGAAAGCTTGCATCTATAGAAAACATATTGATTAAGTATTGTAAGGGTTCTTTATAATAACTAATATTTTTACTTTATATAAATGTTTTTTGTCTTTGCAAAATATATTTTTTATTATTAATATTAAAAATCAAAAAAGTCTTGAGATGTTTATTTTAAAAGTTGAACTTTTAATCTGAGTGCAGAGTAAAATAATATTAAAAAACCGTAGTAAATAAAGTAATACAATTCTAAAATGTTTTACTAAAAAGAAATAAAATACTAGTAAAAAAACAAAACAAAAAAAACACATATATATATATATATATATATATATATATATATATATATATATATATATATATATATATATATATATATATATATATACTTGATGATTAAAAAAATATTTAAATCGGACCGGGATGTTTCCAATGATGTGTATACTTCAGAATTATGAAGAGTTAAGAAAATGCTTCAAGTGTGATCTTAGCCATTCCTGACTCATTCGCAGTCTCAATTTTCAGACTATAGTTCCTCCACACACACCCTTAGACGTGGTAAATATGCTAATAAATAAATAAACAGGTAAATAACTCAGGAGGACAGCATGCGTGACCTCTCTCTGAAAGCGCTCCGTCAGCCCACAGCTCAAGGGTAGACTGGAATAATGTGGCATGTATTAGGCAAGCAAATAAGGCTGTAGCCTTCGCCTGTCTGCTGTGTGCGGTTCTCACTAATGTGTTTTGACATGTTCCTTTGGACATGTGTATGTGTGGATAAAGAGATTTGAAAGGGCTGTTCTCGTCCTGTACTGTACCTGCAGCTTAAAGATTTCTGTGTTCAAATGTCATTGACCTTTAACTGTAAAAGTGATTCGGGTGTAAGTTAAAATATGTTAACCATATTCAACCACTGCTGACCTGTAACCCCCACTCACTATTTACTGCTGTAGTGACATCAACATGTTTTGAACCACTGCAACTGATTTAAAGGGATAGTTCACCCAAAAATGAAAATTAGCCCATGAATTACTCACGCTCAAGCCATCCTAGGTGTATATGACATTCTTCTTTCAGACGAATACAATCGGAGTTATATTAAAAAAAATGTCCTGGCTCTTACAAGCTTTATAATGGCAGTGAATTGGTGTTTATGTTTTGAAGTCCATCAAAGTGCATATATCCATCATAAAAGTGCTCCACACGGCTCTGAGGGTTAATAAAGGACTTCTGAAGCGAAGCCATGCGTTTGTGTAAGAAAAATAACCCTTTAACACTATTTTCAGTTTTCAAATTTTACAATAATTTTTTATCTCAATGCATATGTTCAGTTGGGGCTCATGCTATGAAACTATGATTTAAAACAAATGTTTGTGAAATTTTAAATGATACCATCTCAACAAAGTGTAACATCTTTATTTGGAACAATTTTACATTTGTGGCACTTTTGGGTTTATGCTTTAAGAATGGTAACAGCTTTAACCAAGAACAAACATAAGGAATCATACGATGACATTAAATGTTTTACTTGAAGAGGTACAGTAATGCATTGATTGAATGATCTCATTATGACATTATCATACCTCATGATTTTAATAGTCTATGATTTCCATTACACGAGAGTAGATGTTAAAACTCCATGCTGATTTGTACTCGGCTTTCACCAAGATAAGCAACACTAAGACATAGCTTTACAGTAAGCTATGCTTCTCCATCCATTTATGCTTCTTTCCATATGGTGGTGTGACTCCCCTCCTGTCCGGCGTTAACGGCTGCAGTGTACTTGGCGCGTCAGCACACACGACGGCTGCAACTAAAGTGTGGTCTCCCTAGTGGACTACAACGACAACCATCTGGATTGAGCCGAGTAGGGGACATCTCTAGGGTCTTCAAGTGGGCACCTTCCGTCCTCAGTGTTTCGTCGACTAGCCCACGACACCTCAAGAGGGCTCGACTGTGACTGTGGCGTCCCAGACTCACACCCCTCCGTCCGCCACTCAACTCAGCCCAGCTTACTGACCTTTACATCCCTCCTGCTGCTGAGACCTAACCACAATCTCACAATCTCTTACGCAACCCAACCATACGCGCCAACCCGTTTGACTAAGGCTGTCGAGCCCCACTGGTGCGTTAATATGCAGTTTCAGTAGCAACGGTTCTGTATGGCATACCACCTACTACAAAAACACAATATCTGCCCAACCACCCGTCATTCACGCAATATACACAGGAACGTAATGACTGTAAATACTATACAACCTATACAAATAAACCAACAGACTCTTCAAGTTTTTCAAGAATTCTATGAAACCGTAGCGTGGCGGCCTGTACACAGCCAGCTAGAATCTTTCCGTCTCAACCACAGCCAGTTGCTGCTCCTTTCTGCTGCTTCAGATAAGTTCTTTACTGTGCGACGCAACTCTTGGCCACTGAATCCGAAGTCTCTGAGGAACCGGGTTGTAGAGTGTGCCACAAAACCTCGACAACCCACTTCCACTGGATAAACCTGGACTCTCCATCCTCGCTGTTCTGCTTCAGTGGCCAGATGAGCATACCGCAGTTTCTTCCTCTCATATGCCTCATCTACCGCATCCTCCCATGGCACAGATAACTCTATGAGTTGAACAATGCGTGCTGATCCAGACCACAAAACAATATCTGGTCGTAGGTTAGTGGTGGCAATCTCAGGTGGAAAAATATCAGCCAGCATCTTCCAGTCCCTAGCAGTTTCCAGTTGTCCTGGGCGAGAATTGATGTTAACACCTTTTCTTGGTTGTTGCTTGCCTGGGCAGAGGAATATTGTCTTCTGCGTGTAATGTTTTGCTAGAACAGGTGGCAACTTATTGGTCATACTACGCTTGCCTTCCAATGCTAAAGCCAAACATCGCAGTACTTGGTCATGGTGCCAAGTAAACCGACCTTGGCTAAGAGCCACCTAACATCCTGTCAAATGTGCCTTAATGTGGCAGGTGATGGACACAAAGGACAAGAGGGATCCTCTCCTACCTAGAGGTTTAGGTTCCGCGGTGATGGGAGAACATCATATGTTGACCTAATAAGGAAACTGATCCTACTCTCTTCCATTGACCAAAGGTCTTGCCAGCCCATCTTGCGTTCATCCACTCTCCCTGCTTGGCCTGGGAAATGGCCTTTATACAGCTCATCCTCTCCTCCTGCTTTTGCACCTCGTTGACTACCAGCTTCCTCCTTTGAGCTGGGCCTGCCTTGTGCCATTTAGGAGGAGCTAAACTGAGCCCAAAACCCCCTCTTCCATGCTGTACCTGTCCCACGATATCCCCAATTTGAAGGTCAGCCTTTGCCTCTACTACAGCTTTCTTTGCTGACCACTTTCTACCAGTTTTTAACACAGGGGCTGCCTCCCTTACACATTTGTCGCGTGACTCTACTAAGGTCATTTCCAGTCTGACCTTGGCACATTTAAACTCCTCGGTTAAATAGAGACTGGCAGCTGCAATATTTCTTTACTATAAAGTCCCACTCTTACTTTAAAAAGTGAAACGGTATGGTGCTTGATGCAATTTCCAGATCTTTAAATACTAATGTTTTTTTCAACTAAAATCTCAAATAAATTAGTTAGTAGGCGGAGGGTGAACCAACTCTAGGCTAAGGCTAGATGCGATTCCTTCTTAAAAACACATTTAAAAAGAATATCATGAAATATTATGTGTCGTTTATCAACAACCTACACATCCCAGCATAAATGCTCTCGCTATTAAAGTGGCTGTTCACAAACCACTATATTTTGAATAGGTAAATGCCACAATCGACACTTTTCATTTAATTAGAATTTTCACTATATTATTAGATTTAGTTTAAATATGCAGGCGCATCTTTGCCCCAAGTTCCTGTTAAGATTTGACCCATGGTCTTACACACTCTTCACCTATGCATTAGCTTTTAGCAGGGCTCGGCAATAACAACACACAGTAAATGACGCTCAGGACAGTAGACAGAACTGCACTTGAAAACCTTTTCGTTTATTAGTACAACATCGTTGTGTAAACATACCATCAGCGCGCAAGTACTGAATTGAATCGTGTTTCATGAGTTCTTATGTTTGAACTGACATATTTACACAAAATTGCCAAAATGCCTGTCTTTGCGAGTATCCCCGTAAACACAGTCAGTCTGATAGTTTGCCCTAGGCGCTTGACTAGCTAAACCAGCAGGACTTTCTTTATCAAACAACTTGACCATCTAAGTTTTGATGGTAAACAGTATGCCATGGAAATTTATGATGGTCTAATCTGGTATATTCAGCAGGACCTTTAGGCCTGTTTGAAAGACATTCAGCATTGTATTTGTCTGGTCATGTTCTCCTGGAGTGAATATCTGTAACGCAAGCAGCCGATTAGGGCAACAGCATGACCACACACACAAAGAAAGCATCTCAATCTTCTCACTTCCCCCACCGCTCTCTCCTCTGCAGGTTTCCTCTTCAAATCATCCCTCCATCTCAACTTTATTTCTTTCTGCAGCTTTCTCTCTTGGCTGTAGCCCATGGCGAGTAGTCATTAAGTTAATTAGCAGGGAAGAGCGAGCGCAGAGCTCCTTTAATGACTGCCGTTTGCATTAGTGTTCTTCTCTGGCCTCCGTTTCAACACACAAGCCCTGAAAACCTGAACTTAATTGAAATGCTGGAGATCTTGCTGAGGGTAATGATTGCCTATCATCACCACCATGTGCTGCTGTTTTCTGTTTCCCAACGACTCATCCTGGAGAGAGTATGGCTTTTATTTTGTTCCATGTGTGCATTTTGGAGTCCTGCATGCACAAAATACATGATACTGAGAAATCCTAATTTGCAATAAACGGATAAACTGCAATAAAGTGATTTAGTTCTGATTTGTATTTCAAATTTTCTTTGGAAAAATTACTTAAAAATCCATCCCTTTAATGAACGTTAATTTGCAGTTTTAGTTTTTCTTTTTTTTAATTGGTAATTTTAGAACTTTAGTTATTTCAGTTAATCATCTAGTTCTTTGTTTCTTTGAAGCTTGATTGAAGCTTACGCATATGAAAAGTTTTTTTTTTTTTTGTAATTGGTTAATTAATTAATTTAAATCTTACTGACCCCAACCTTTGAAAGGCACGCCGCACATACAACATTGTTGGGCTTATCTGTGGTTAGGGGATATAATATACAGTGTGTGTGTGTGTGTGTGTGTGTGTGTGTGTGTGTGTGTGTGTGTGTGTGTGTGTGTGTGTGTGTGTGTGTGTGTGTGTGTGTGTGTGGGCGGGGACAAATTTGTACCCAGAAGTGACCAAAACCTCACAAAATCTCCAAAAAACTCTCTTTAGGGACATCCTCATTTGTAAATCTGTTATAAAAAATAAAGTTATTAAAGGTTTTTTACAAATGTAAAAATGCTGAAAGTTTCCTGTGATGGGTAGGTTTAGGGGTAGGGTCAGTGTAAGGGGAGAGAATATATAGTTTGTACAGTATAAAAACCATTACGTCTATGAAATGTCCCCATTTAGTTAGCTAAGTAAACGTGTGTGTGTGCATTAGGCCCTATCCAATGTGTCTCTCGGCTCTTGTGGTCATTCTGTGAGTACACACTTGGGTGATGTAATGCCCCATGACTGTCCGTTGTGAAGTCTGCACCTGTGCTAAAGACTACATCAAAGGGCACTCACTGGCCACAAAGAGGGTGGGAACTTCACTGACACATGTAAGCAAAGGTCACAAGTCCACACCAAGTGCTCCGATTGTGTCAGGGTCATTGAATGGTCAGTGAATGGTCCGTGGGGTGAGGTTAGGGTTCTCAGTAACTCTGTCTCCACTGGTTTGTAAATGCAGCTTTGGTTGTGTTCTAGAATATCCAACTCTATCTCTTTGACCCAAGCACTTACTCTCATGTCCTGCTCATAATTTCAACTATTCAGGATTTCGGCCAAGCCATAATCCAGGGAATTGCAATCCATTAGACTAGAGGAGCAAAAAGTGATGTGGAAGCCAACCTCAGCTGTCTCTTTCCCTGTACACTCTAAAAAAATCTATCATTTTGTAGGTGGGAGTCCGCCAACGAAAGGCTTATCATTTGAACAAATTTTGAACTGTTAATAATACTGGAAATTACCGTTTAAAATAGCCCAAGATAGTTAAAAAAAATGCAGTGATTTACCTGTTTTTTGTGTGTACTGTGTATTGTTAGCTTAGCAACATTTGCTGAATTCAAACTACACTGATATAATTTGTGAGTCTCCCGTGCTTCATATGAGGAGCACTAATTGTATGGCCAATGTTGAGCGCTTCAAATCAGTTACTCACGAATTTCAGTTTTGGTTAAGTTGTTGTTGAGAATGTAGACATCAAGGCAGCTCACTAAGGTATGGAACAGATGTTAAGTGCGTCACAGAAACTGCATATTCGTGAAATTGTGTTTATTCAAGGATGTCCATATGTACGAAATATATAAATATATAAAAATAGCACTAGAACAGTTATGGATTGAAATATTTATTCAAAAACGGCACACACATATGCTCATTTATTGACTTATTAACAAATCAGAAAATACTTTTAATTGCAACCACTGTCAACATGTATGCACATTCACCCACTGGAATGCCTCAAGGTTCAGTGCTTGACCCTCTACTTTTCTACAAATACTCAACTTCACTGGGTATGATCATAAAGCGACATGGCTCCTCCTGAATTGATATTCCAACACTATCTCGCGACAAATTCGTATTAATTCGTACGAGTGAGTAAAAGGTGACTAATTTGTACGAATACGTACAACCTCACTCATAAGAATTCATACGATTTGTCTAAACCCCAGTGATGGGTAGGTTTAGGGGCGGGGTCAGGGTCATTTGTATGAATTCATAAGAATTTGGCAACTCGTAAAATATGTACGATTTAGCAAAAATAAAAAAAAAGTGAGGTTGTATGAATTTGTAAGAATAAGCCACCTCGTAAAATACATACAAATTGCCATGAGATCGGGTAGGATATTCAGATATGCAGCTCTATCCATTGTTTCAATCTTACTGTCTTGTGTTTTAGACAGTATGCATGCGAGATCTGGGTGATTCATCTGATATGGAAGGTTGTACAAGTCATTGTTGGAACGATCATATTTGTTAGATGAGTGCACATGAGCAGCACCATAATGCCATCATTACTAGTGGGAAACTCCCCAACTCCTCAACCCTTGACTTTTTGAGTTGAGGCTGTGCCAATTTAAGAATAATAGAGGAAGCAAATTGGTATTGGTCATAATTAAGTTTTCATTGTGAATGTTCACTACACAATTTGTACACCTTTTCTGTACTGTTGATGAAGAATAGTGTTGAAGCTTGCCAGACCATATTACTTATGTTTATGGGGTGACAGGCCTGCATTTCCCATCGTTCTCTGAGGCAGCACAAGAATAATAATATTTCAATTACAAACTCAATTCATGTTATTGTACTAATGCTAAAAACATAACTTTAAATCTTACATACTTTAAACATACTTTAAAATCTTAAATTAAGAAAATTCAACTTCCGAACTTAAGTTTCCCAAAAAGCATGTTCACCCATCCATAAGTAAGCGAACAAGTCACACTTTTTCCTATTATTTATCACTGCATCACAATAAATTTACCACATACGTGGAATAGTTAACATGGACTTGTGTTCTGTTTTGTGACTTTATTTATAGATATGTGGGTCCATCAGAGCCTGGTTAGTGCTGTTTAGATGGATGGGCGGCTCTGAGCGGCACTGGTGATGGGATGATGGGACCAAGGCCGGCGGGGTGAAGCGAAAGATCAATCGTAAGTCGACAGAGAAAGAGAGGGAGATGGGGCAAGCTGTCAGCTCTGAATTAGATGTTAAATCTTTTGGACAAAACGCATTGTGTTAAGAATTTCTCATGTGCTGTTTCCTCACTGATGATGTATGGAGCAGATTTGGCGAGAGAGCCGCAGTCCGAATGTGCTGTTTCAGGGCTAAAGTGGCTGTCAGGCCTGCACAAGATGGATTTTTATGGGCGCATCTTCAATCTCTCTCTACCTCCAACTCCCTTCCTCTTCCTTTTTCTCCATTAGAAGTCTCTCTCGCTCTGTTTGTCTCTGGACTCTATCTGGGTGGCTCGTTGGTGTTTCCTCAGGCATGCCACCCAACTTGTGAGGTTTTTGTATTCATGTGAGTGCTTTATTCCCTCTCCTTTACATCTCTCTCTCTCTCTCTCTCTCTCTCTCTCTCTCTCTCTCTCTCTCTCTTTCTCTCTCTCTCTCTCTCTCTCTCTCTCTCTCTCTCTCTCTCTCTCTCTCTCTCTCTCTCTCAGGCTGGAAGAAGAGAGAGCAACTCAGCCATAAGATATGAGATAGGTGATAGGGCACTTTGTGTGAAGCAAAAGCTCAAATGTCCTATCTCGACTGGTATTTTCAAAGTCTTCTTAAAAGGCTCCTATTATGCACATTTACATGTTCATAATTTTGTTTAGGGGTGTACTATAACAGGTGATTTCAAGCCTGCCCTGGAGCAACGCCAAAATGTCTCCCATTTTGAACAAACCCAGTTCAGGTCTTGCAGTCTCTACTAATGATGCCAACATGACTTAAGGGGAACTTGTATATTTAAAAAGAACCACGTGAGGACCAATGCAAAATACCATTGTATTTCAGTTAAAGGTGTAAATTTATGGAATAACTGTCATGAGGAACTAAACATATGTGGGACACTTAGTAAGTTAAAGAAACTATTTAAAAATAATGCAATGAAACTATATGAAACAATTTAAAGAGTGATAAATGAACAAGCTGTTTTTGTTGTATTTTGGATTGTGCAATTGTATTGCATAGGAAATATTAATGTTTTTGTATTTTGTTTAGATTTGTTTGTCAACATTATATTGAAGTAAGACAATACTTATTTTATTTGATTTGATTCAAATATGAGATGTTTTCAAAAAGGGTAGGCATTATAAGCAAGGGCTTCAGCCTACACCTGTTTCAGACTGCAGTAAATATGCTGTTGTTTTGTCAGCTCAACTGTGTTGAAACTAAGTTGTCTGTCTGAAATAAACCAAACTTAAAACTTCAAACTTCATGATCTTCTGAAATGAATCAGTTGTGATAAATGAGGGTGACATACAAAAAGGTGGGGATAGGTTTAAAAAACCCTGTACTATAACAGCTTTACATGATTCAATGTTCAAACTAATGTTTTTTATTATAATTTGCATTGTTGCAGCACCAGTTTTAGTTTTGTTTTAGTATTATCAGTTCAAGCCGGAATAGGTTTAGGAAGTAAAATGGAGAGAACACAATTTTTTTTTTTTTGGTTGTACTCCTGAGGAATAATGTTAAAAGTAAATTTTTACCACCAGAATTGGGGGTAATGCATTACAAGTTATGTAATCAAATTACTTTTTCAAGTAACTGTTAAAGTAAACAACGCTATCTCATGACAAATTAGTACGAATTCGTATGAGTGAGTAAAAGGTGGCAAATTTGTATGACCCCACTCGTAACATTTACATTTATTCATTTAGCTGACACTTTTATCCAAAGCGACTTACAATTGCTATATATGTCAGAGGTCGCACGCCTCTGGAGCAACTAGGTGTAAAGTGTCTTGCTCAGGGACACATTGGTGTCTCACAGCGGATTCGAACCCGGGTCTCTCACACCAAAGGCATGTGTCTTATCCATTGCGCCATCACCACCCCCAATAATTCGTACGATTTGTCTTAACCCCAGTTGATGGGTAGGTTTAGGGGCGGGGTCAGGGCTAGGTCATTCGTAAGAATTCATACAAATTGGGCAACTCTTTGAGCAAAAATGTAATGAAATCGTATGAGTGAGGTCGTATGTATTCGTACGAATTAGCCACCTCGTAAAATTCATACGAATTGCCGTGAGTTTGGATTGAAAGTAACTCATTACTTTTAAATTTACAACAAAATATCTTACTTTTTCAAATAAGTAATACAAATTACAGTGTTTTTCCATGTATTCACTGTTGAGGGAAATCGTGTGTGCGCTGTGTATTGTAGATCTAGACTAAACGTGAGCAGGCATTTACACTTCTCACTTGCACAAAAACAGATTCGGTATTCCTGAGAATGAATACAAACTGTGAAGTACAAACTTGCAATAATTAAAATATTAAATTACACAAATATACTTTATGTATTTAATCTCACTCTATTATAACCAATGTCTTTGCTGCTGACCTTCGATGATCTACTTTTGCCACACCGATAAGCAAAAGTAACTTTAGATAAACATCACATTTGAGTTTATTTTTTATTTTATTTTAATGTATTTATTTATTGTGCTGAAGTAAGAGTATTGAACGTCTCCTGCGTTTTATTCTTCTGCAATCCAGAATGGAAGCACAGCTGAAAGGTTTGTTTGAGCTGCGCCCTCTACTGTACTGGCATGAATTTGCATTTTCTCCAGCCTTTGGCTTTTCCATTTCACTTTTGGTGTGAAAGGGCCTTGACATTTGCCAAAAATAGATATTTTGTTTCCTAATGTTTGCAACTGTTGCGTTTCTTACATGCATTGTAAAAAAAAAAAAAAAAAAACCCAAAAACAATTCAAATAAAATGTTTCATTTTGTATTTAACAAGTCAAATGTTACATTTTCCGTCATGTGCATTCATACCCTGTATATATTAATACAATTAATTTTCATAGTTAGCTTAAGGGAGTTATACAACATTGTCCCTACATAACGATAAATTCTTCCTGGCCTTATAACTACCTTTGTTTGCGGGCATCATGAAATGTGTTGCGTGGTGATTTACAGTAGCTATATCACAGAAATCAAATATGGCAACACGAACCTCAAACATTAACTAATGTTAATCCTTATTGGTTCTAGGTTCTTGCAACATTTGATGTAGTCTGTATATATATATGTATATATATATATATGGTTATATATACACACCTTTATTCACTCTCAAACATTCATAAATGCTCACATTGTGCAATTATGAATGTTTGAGAGTGAATAAAGGTGTGTATCACCATTTAAGTTTTAGACATATTTCACCGCAACATTATTTTACCAAATAATATTAATTGACATTATTTAATCAACAGAACACAAAATAAAATATTTTGTCAATATAAAATATCTGTATATGTAAAACGTGTTTGTGCTGTCTAAGAGAGAGAGAGAAAGCACATGACCCCTAAATGAACCTCAGCACACTTAAAAGTGCAGTGGGGTGGTAGTAGAGAAGCTCAAGACTCAAGTGTAATCAGTTCTCTCTGCACATTAACAAACACACACATGCCATCAGTGCCGATTCCAGGGTTGGAGCTGGAGAAGAAGGTAACATCAAGCTCATCAGCGCCATTGTGGAGTCTATTAAAACTGAGAAGTGGAAAACAACCAGCGCAATGTGGATGTGTGTTTAGGTTCCTTGGTATTTCCCTGTCAGCAGAAACAAAACCTTCAGCTTCTATGCCGTATGAGAAATTCACGCGCTAAAAACAGCACACCAACAAACTGCTGTTTACCCAGACGCTGAGTGGATGAGAGAGAGAGACATGGTGTAGGAAATCCCCGGGGGCTCATCCTTTAAATGTATTTAAATGTATTCTGGTAATTACAAACCTTTACACACACTTACAAGAACACTCTGATGTCTGGGAGAGCATGCATGTTATGGATGCTTCTTTGTTGTGGGGAGTTTGTGAGATGGGAGAGTTAACTAAGGTAAACCGGTTGTAGCGGTTACAAAGTACTTAAGTATTTTTTAAACACTGTATTACAGAGATGCAGTGCATATACATGTACACATGCTTTTAATTAAGCATAGTTAAAACACGGACAGTGCGTTTAAGAAAATTAAGGAATCTCAAGACTTTGCTTGTCATGTATTTATGTTTAATTAAAAAAAAATGGTTTGATGAGATAGACCTCTCTGTATACTTTCTGTATAACCTCTCTGTATAATTTCTACACTTACATTTTTTTTTAAATTAATTTTGGCAGATAATTTTTGTTTCATAATGCAACTCATCAATGCAAAAGATAAAATATAAACAGCTGTGTATCTCACTCCAATAATCCTTCCTCTTTTTTATTTATCACTTTTCATTTATCACTAAATTATGAACTTGTTGACCTACAGTATATTTAATATTCCCTAGAAGTATAAATCTCATTAATTAATTAATCAAAGAATGTGAACTATCATTCAAATGTTTGGGGTCAGTACGATTTCTAACTTTATTTCTTTCTTCTTTAAAAAAAAAAAAAGAAATTCAAAATACTTGAATTTTTGAGACATTTATTTAATTGATCAAAAGTAACAGTAAAGACTATGGAGGACCAAACCTGCAGACAATCAATCATTAATCAATCAATCAATCAATCAATGTATAGATAATTAATAATAGGTAATTATTTGTATTTATTTATATTTTGTTTATTTTATTTTTTTTACTTTTATTTATTTATTTATTTATTTATTTATTTATGTATTTATTTATTTATTTATTTATTTATTTATTTATTTATTTATTTATTATTTATATTTACTCATCCCTGCATG
Source organism: Gila orcuttii (assembly GCA_026230005.1). Lineage (NCBI taxonomy): Eukaryota > Metazoa > Chordata > Actinopteri > Cypriniformes > Leuciscidae > Gila > Gila orcuttii. The sequence goes on from JAPDVR010000021.1 coordinate 36,712,253, forward strand.
TTTTTATTTCAAATGTATTTATTTACTCATTAATTTATTTTTATTTTTCGTACATGCAACATGTAAATGAGGGAGGCGGTCCATGTGTAGTACCAGTGCATCATTGGTTGAGAGCTCATGCATAGAAGCGTCAACCATCCGATCTAAGCAATAGAGATCACAGTTTTCTACAGCATGTGTTTTTTTTTTTTTTTTCATTTATGTCAGTGAGGTCGTTGATGATACATAATTTGTTTTATTTGCCTATATTCAAGCTTGTTTTTTTCTTTTTATTAGATGATAGTATTTTTATATATCCATCAAGTGTTAGAGCTCACACACACACACACACAATTGTTTTGTTTATCTTGAGAAAAAACAGCAGAAGGAGTGTGTGTGCCCGCAAAGTAACCCGAATAGAGATAGAATAGTGTTTGTCTTGGGGGTGGATATGCGAAACTCCATGTTTAAGAAAATATTTGATATAGTGCAGAACATTCCAGTGTATAAAGTGGACTACAACAGCACTGGAGCAGAGGCTGGTGTGTGTACTTTTCAGTTCAGATTTGATCCTACCCCACCTTAATCATTAGTCCAGTTATTCCTTCACTTGACTGGACACACACTGCATGTACACCCCATCCACACACACAGACTGCGATTATCACCATGTTCGGTAATGAATCCCACAGTTTTGTAACATACACATCCTGTTCCCTCCCTGCTGTATGCCACACACACACACGCACACAAATACTTGGTAAGCGTGATGAGGGAAATGGTTAACTGAGGTGTGGAGTTTGGACTGCATCTGAGCCTGGAGTCACATTTATTTTTGTTAGTTTTATGGCTGCAGCTGAACTCTACTGGCTCACTGCCACCCACCTTTATTCCAGATGTTACCAGAGAGAGAGAGAGAGAGAGAGAGAGAGAGAGAGAGAGAGAGAGAGAGAGAGAGAGAGAGAGAGAGAGAGAGAGAGAGAGAGAGAGAGAGAGAGAGAGAGAGAGAGAGAGGAGAGAGAGAGAGAGAGAGAGAGAGAGAGAGAGAGAGAGAGGAGAGAGAGAGACGAGAGAGATGAGTGGAATGGATGAGAGAGAGAGACGAAGAATGAGGGACACAGGAGAAAGAAAATATGTGAGTGTATTTGGGTTCGAGAGAAAAAGAGAGTAAATACACTGCTGAAGGAAAGAGACACCAGAACTTTTCCAAACTACAGCTCTGTCCTGGGAGAGGAGTTCACATCAAGACAAACACTATTGCTATTTGAACAAACCGCTGACCTATTCAACTGTTCACTAAAGAAAATCCACCCAGGCTCATTGGAAAAACGTGCCTGTGGCGGCATTTCTGCAAAATTATATTATGTTACTTCTTACATGTTTCGTGACACGTTCCAAGTGAAATGTCCAGTGAGTGGCGCTAAAAGCATGTTCAGCTAAAAGCATGTTCATGAAAGCAAATCTAGCAATGTTTCTTATGCATCGCGGCAGTTCGGAAATTAAATGTCCGATGAGTTGTGCTAAAATATTAATGCTCTATCGCATATAAAAATAACGTACCAACTTAATCCTTTTGCACAAAAAAACATATTTATGCGGAAAAACTATTATTTTCAACCCTTACTCTGATCCTCTGACTGAAATGACCCGTTTTTAAGAGGCGGCTCCTTTAAGGTTTGTCAGCAAACGGCCAGTTATGACTGGCTAACGTCACTGCATAGGAATCAGTATCAACGCCCACTCACTATTACACATGAGTAAGTGTTTTCAAAACATTCTCCATATAAAACCGTTGTTTACAGACAAAGCATTATGAATTAGTTTACTTATGGACTATGATGCTGCAGCTGTCAGATCCAGAACAGTTGCTGCTTCATCTGTCAACAACAGTTTCTTTGCGAACTCTCCATTACACTGTGCCTTGATTACAAAACAAAATGCTCCGAATGAACATATAATCATCCAGCGAGATCCAGGACGCCCTAAAAATAAACCATTCACTTGTTTCCGACGCTGGGGTTCTTCTGAAGTCTCTACAGAGACGCAATCGAGCTGTCTAAACTGGACACGTCAAAGCGAACGTTCTTTCAAATCATTCTTCCATTTGACCTGTTGTCCACAGACTCAAGTGTGTGGAGTGTCAGAAACTGAACGCACATCTGTATACTGTAGACAGCGTCAGTAATTATAATGGCTTCTATTTGCTTTTGACGCGATACTCACATCCAGTGTAAGCAAATGACAGTCGTTAAGTGTCTGAATGCAAGTGGGAGGGGCCTATAACGCCATGATGTATTACTATTTCTCAGTGTCTTGCTCAGGAGGCAGGCATTTGCATATATATTTGCATGTGTGACATTAAATGTCCCATAATATCAAAATGAGCCATATTTGGAGCGTGATTAAATAAATGATTTGTTTATAATGAGGAAGGCGTTTTAAGCTATGGAATTTGCAGGATATCTTAATGGTACAAAGACCTTTTACACAACATAAAACACAACATAAAAGTCCACAAACAGAACATAAATTACAATAGATATTAATGATCGTAATTTTCTTGGTAGACAAATAAAAGAAATATAAGTTGTAATTACTAGTTTTTGTGTGATAATGTAAAAAGCAAAAAGTGTTCAAACTGTATACGTACTACCCTAGATTAGTTAGAGGAACAAGAGGCTATGTATGTTGCAAAAAATATGATTTTTGTCTGACAAATGATAATGTCAGTCATATCTAGAGATCAGAATATCAGAGAGAGTGGACTCTTTTGACTTTAGGCCAGGAAACAACCACCTAGCAACATGGCAGTCACTTTTGCACAGACAAGCACCACTCTCATTTACTTCAGAAAATGTAAAAAATCTAGCTGGATAATATTGCATTTTCTTGCTCACAAAGCCTTGGTTACATCAGCAAAAAAGTAGTTTCAGAGGCATAGAGAGTTATTACATTTCATATAAGATGTTTTTTTTTTATTTTTTTTTTTTTTTATAATGTGAACTCATGAACTGTGCATAGTAAGGTCAGGAACATTTATTTAGAAATTAAAAATATACAATAATTCTAATTGCTCAGCATTGAGGATACAGTACAGAGGGAAAGTCCTGGACTAAGTTGACAGATATGTGCAGATGGAGAATGATGGATGGGTCTATTTATGGCCAGACAGACTGATGGGCTTATTGCCTTTAGAATAATCATGATCATAATTATCGTTATAAATAATCATCTCTCACTTCAGGAGGTGGCAGGGTAAGAAGGCTCTACTGACTAATCACAGGCACTTTCAGTTTTGATGGTTGTTCCTGACGATAAACATTTGTGTGTGATGGTGCTAAAGGCTGTTCAACGTGGTAGGAGTCTCCTGATAGTCCTCTAATTTCTAATATTACAGTTAGTTTAATTTGGGTAAAAAATAAACCCAATGCAGGTTGGAACCCAGAAAGTGATCCCATCATCCAGGGCTGAGGAACTTATACTCACCTTTTGGTTTCACTTTATTTTGATGGTCCCTTTAACACATTCTGTTGTCTATAAGTAACATTGCACCTACATGTCTACTAACTCTCATTAGAGTATTAGTAGAGTATTAGTAGACTGGTAGCGTTAGGGTTAGAATCAGTTGACGTAGTTGCAAAGTTACTTATAGTCAGTAGAGTGTCTGTTGGAGGACCATCACAATAAAGAGTTAGCAGATATTAAGCACAGTCTACTAATACTCTAATGAGAGTTAGTTGACATGTAGTTGCAAAGTTACTTGTAGTAAACAGAATGTTCAAAAGGGACCATCAAAATAAAGTGTTAGCCATATTTTTGATGAAAAAGAGCCTGCCTTGTTGCTGAGGCTGCAGGGAAATAATAAATGCAGGTGAAATAATAAAGCCTTGACCACAATGTTCTATGAGGGGTTTTCCAGTGATCTAAAGAATGAGTCAGTTGTGGCTTCAACGGGGCAAGAAAATACAGGTCAACCATCCTTATAAACTGGGTCTATACTGGCACCCTGAGCAGCTAGTGATTCAACTAAGGATACTAATAGGTCAACTAACTCAACTAATAGGCACCGATTTTATGAGGAAAACACAAGACATTCTCCATTTATTAAAAAAAAAAAAAAAAAAAAACACAAAAAAACACACTTAACAACTGTAAGGACGAGTATGAATGTAACTTGATACTCACGACTGATCATGTCCAAATCCGCCAAGTCAGAAACAGTTTTTTCAGTCGGTGTTCAAAATCTGCTCCAGTCGTTGGAATGTTTCAGCTAGTTGTTAATTGTGTCCCCGACATTAGAAAAAGCAGTGTTACATACATTCTAAATCTTAAACATCTTAAATACATCTTATAAATGTCTAAATGACATCTAACAGCATACATCCTAGAGACGTACTGCAGATGTGCAAACACTCTAAAAAATACATCTTACAGATGTAAATGCCGACATCAAATAGAAGCATCCGCGATGTACTTGTGCTATCAAGGGTGCTTTATTTAATGTTAAAAGCGTGTAATGTGACTTTGAATATCATTTAGTGCTTCCAGCTTTGTAGCCATACTAAAAGTAACAATGGGTAATTCACCTCAGATTTTGAAAATAATCAAATCGAAGCAAGAATGTCCAAACTGTGAACAAACAAGTGTATTCTATGACAAATATTGTTTTTGTAACTCAGTATGTATTTTTAATAATGTTTAAATGGTGTAATATTTGTGAATTTGATTATGTACTTATCCATTTCCTTGTGGGTGTCGTCAAGATGAATCTCTGGTGCCGCCTGAGCCCGCCCACACTCTGTTCTGATTGGCTGTGGTTTTTGATTGATTGACTTTTAGTTTTACAAATGAGGACAATCTTGGATGACATCATCAGGGTCTTCCATACCTTGGCTTTTGGTGAATTGATGCTACTGGGATAGGGTTCTGGAAGCTTGCAACCCAATATATAGGTTCTTAGAAAGATCCTTTTGTCTCTCAAAAAATGTGGCTAGATCTTCATCTAAGTTACAATTATCAGTCCTTTCAGAAAAACGCGGAGTTGTTTTGTGATTGCTGCGGGCAAAAATCCTTGATTATGCGGCCCGTTTGTCTTAAAAAATGCGATGGAATATGCAGGATATTTATGCAATTTTATGCGATGAAATTGAGGGAACTTGCAAAAATTGCGGGAACTTGCAAAGATTGCGGGAACTTGCAAAAACTGCGGGAACTTGCAAAAACTGCGGTTTGATGAAAAAGAGAAAAACTGATGAGTCAAACAAGTTCTGTAGCTTTACAAAAGGAATATGCTACAGCTTCTGTAAAAATGAATAAATAAAATATAAAAAAATAAAGTGTGCTCCTGTTTTACAGCTTTTCGATGATGTTCACGTCGCGTAATTACATCACTTCATAACGTTCCCATGGCAACAGGGGGAAATGGCTGCTCTTGTGTGAAGCAAACGCAACATTTTCCAACTTTCTGCTAAGATATATGTGACTTTTTTGCAACGAAAATGCGGGGATTATGTAATCATGCAAGCCCCACATATTTTGCGCGGAAATCGGCAATTTATGCGGTGGAAGTGCGGCTTAATTGAAAAAATGCGGCCCCCGCATAAATATGCGGACTTTGGCTGATTATGCACTAAATCATGCGATCGCAAAATCGCGTTTTTCTGGAGGGACTGAATTATAGACAAACACAAGCTGACTAAAGCAATAAGACACAAACATTTGTACTTGACACAATTTCATTGAAGACATTGAGAAACATTGAAGATATTACTCAATGTTGTGTCATTATTAGTTTAGTCAGATTTACTTTTTCTACAAATATGAGTTAATTAAATTGAGATCAGACCATATTTTATTTAGTTTCAGTGTACTCAAATAATCATTGTACTGCAGTAAAGTATGTCAGATTGTAGTAGGGGATTGTAAGTTAGGGACTTGCACTGTGTAAACTTCATTATACTGTATATATTAAAACATGTTTTGGCCATGACTGTCCCGAGACACCTGATTTAAAAGTTCCTTTGGTGAACTGGGGGATGAAACAAAGCAGAGAGCATAACAGTATATGTGACTGCAGATCATTGAATGTATTACTTTCAGAGAGGAAACTTTCCCTATTTTCTGAATATTGAATGTATGAATGGCCTTTTGCATTAATTTGCACTGTTCATTCCAAATGTCCACATCAGTGTGTGTTGGTGTTTTGTGAATTTAGTCCACCACCACATTTCAAGTCAGATGACAGGAAGAGCACAGGAAAGGGGACTTTTTCCATTCTGTTGTTTACTTTAAAACTTCCTAAAAAATATCTAATTTTATGATATCTTCTCGGATTCATTTGCACAAAAGCAGAAGTATAATTATATAGTATTCGTTTGGCATATTTAAAACTCTCTGTGTGGAATACTAAAACCAATCACTATGTACATTTCTCTTTTTCATGTAAATATTGGGGTTAGTATTTTGGTTTTAAATTGGCAAGGATCTTCATTGCACATCAGTAAAGTGCAGTATTTATAATAATTTATGGCTGTTTGTTTTTTTAGCCTGTGTCTGTCTCTGTCTTGACTCTGTCTGTATCTCTGCACACTGTAAGTAATTAATTTCTGAAAGACAGCCCAAATTTTTGGAGATAGGAGCTCATCCTCCTATACAGATTGAGACAATCATCAGTTTGTTTAGGGACCATCCATAATGTGTGTGTCTGATTACTTGTCTATGTGATGGTGTGTCTGTGTCTCAGTTTGCAGATGTTCATGATTAATCTATGGCAAAAGCATTCAACCCAATGACCTCAGAGGCAGTAAAACAGCAGCAGAAGAAAAGGATGTGTTTTGGATGTGTGTACAGTATGTGGGGTTTGCCATTTGCCATGACCCTCCTACCCATATGTGTAAAACGTCTACGGTTACGTATGTAACCCTCGTTCCCTGAGTAGGGAACGGAGACGTTACGTCGGATGATGACGAATGGGGTTTCGCTTAGAAAGCCTATCAACTTCGAGTATTACAAAACGAGCCAATGGCAAAGAAATGCCATGGGTCTGCGGAATTTGCATGACGTAACTCCGCTCCACCTCGTGGGTATAAAAGGAGGAAGTCCGCAACAGCAGTTTATGTTTCTTCGCTGAGGAGCCAAGACTGAGCTCAGGCGAACCCCGCGGTACAGCGGAAAGTGGCAGGCAGACGTAACGTCTCCGTTCCCTACTCAGGAAACGAGGGTTACATACGTAACCGTAGACGTTCCCTTTCGTTGTCACTCCGAGTTACGTCGGATGACGACGAATGGGGTTACCAGTCTAATCACGCCACCTTCTCAGCTGTCTTCCAGTGCCCTGCGTAATCGAGACCCCTGTCATAGACTGGACGAAGGACTCCATTAACACAGGAATACCAAGGTACACTGGGAAGCATATCCCAAGCTAGGGGAAGTATGCAATTAATGCCAGCCCAGAGAGGGGGGGGGACTTAGAGAATACACATATGACCCGAAGGATGCATATGGGGAACACTGGGGTGTCCAGCCGCAGGTGGAATATTTCAACCCCAGGGGTGGCAAGGTGGCTTGCCAAGGGAAAGACACATGCTCAGAGAGGCTTACAGTGGAAATACACATGTGGGGGTCGGTCAAGGGAGGGAACATGCACACGGGAGGCACCTAGCCGACGCGCAGGCAAGAGACACTGGCGCCGACGTCAGGAGTGCTGGAGGAGCTCCGGGCTTTCGGGGAAGCTCACCTGAGGAGAATATCGCACGTATCCAGTCCGTGGAGTGGAATGGCGAGCAAGCGAAGACACCTGAGCGGGTCCGGTACTAGCTAGTTGAAGCGAGTACACGAGAGGACACTGGCTCCACTCGGAGATTATAGAATCTGGCGAATGTGTTAGGTGTCGCCCAGCCTGCAGCTCTGCAGATGTCTGTTAGCGAGGCGCCATGCGCTAGAGCCCAAGAGGATGCCACACTCCGGGTGGAGTGGGCCGTCACACCAAGGGGGCACGGTCGACCTTGCTGCTGGTAAGCCAAAGCAATGACTCTTTACTATCCAGTGAGACAACCTCTGCTTGGAGAGAGCCTTTCCCTTCAGCTTCCCACCATAACAGACAAAGAGCTGGTCTGAGGTCCTGAAACACTGCGTCCTGTCTACATAGGCGCGAAGAGCGCGTACTGGACAGAGCAGTGCCAAGGCTGGGTCTGCCTCCTCCGAGGGCAGCGCTTGCAGGTTCACCACCTGGTCCCGAAAGGGAGTGGTAGGAACCTTGGGCACTTATCCGGGCCGGGGTCTCAGGATCACGCGAGAGAAGGCCGGCCCGAATTCCAGGCACGCTTCGTCGACGGAGAATGCGTGCAGGTCCCCTACCCTCTTGATGGAGGCTAGTGCCAGGAGCAATGTCTTCATTGACAGGAACTTAAGCTCAGCTGATTGCAGGGGCTCAAAGGGAGCACTCTTCAGGGCAGTTAGAACCACTGAGAGGTCCCAAGAGGGAACGAGAGGAGGGCGAGGAGGATTTAGTCTCCTCGCTTCTCTCAGGAACCTGATGACCAGGTAGTGCTTTCCTACCGACTTACCTTCGACCAGGTCATGGTGTGCGGCAATGGCGGCAACATAGACCTTAAGGGTGGAGGGAGACAGCCTTCGCTCCAACCCTTGCTGAAGAAAGGAAAGCACAACACTGATCGAGCATCTCCGGCGGTCTTCTCGGTGAGAAGAGGACCAGTCGACGAAGAGGTTTCACTTCAACGCATAGGTGTGTCTCGTGGACGACGCTCTAGTGGAAGTGATGGTAGCCGCCACCGCTGGTGGAAGGGTACCTCAAACCTACCTCGAGCCTTCCAGGAGCCATACGTGGAGGCTCCAGAGATCGGGGCGAGGGTGCCACAGGGTGCCCCGTCCCTGAGAAAGAAGGTCCTTCCTCAGAGGAATGGGCCAGGGAGGTGCTGTCGCGAGGAGTACAAGTTCGGGGAACCAGGTCCGGTTGGGCCAATACGGCGCGACCAGAATGACCTGCTCCTCGTCCTCCCTGACCTTGCGCAAGGTCTGCGCAAGAAGGCTCACTGGGGGAAACGCATATTTGCGGCCCGGCGGCCAGCCGTGCACCAGTGCATCCGTGCCGAGCGTGCCCTCGGTCAGGGAAAAATACAGGGCGCAATGGGTCGAGTCGTGAGAGGCAAACAGATCTATCTGTGCGTCCCCGAACTGGTCCCAAATCAGCTGAACCGACTGGGGATGGAGTCGCCATTCTCCAGGGAGGGGCTGAAGCCGTGAGAGCTCGTCGGCTGCACAGTTCAGCGCTCCGGGAATGAAAATGGCTCGAAGCGACCTCAGATGCTTCTGATTCCATAGGAGGAGGTGGCGGGCGAGTTGTGACATACAGCGGGAGCGTAGACCACCTTGATGGTTGATGTACGCTACAGTCGCGGTATTGTCTGAACGGACTAGTACGTGTTGACCCCGGAGCAACGCCCGGAAGCAGTGCAGGGCAAGACGTACTGCCAACAACTCGAGGCAATTGACATGCCATAGCCGCTGGGGTCCTGTCCAGGAGCCCGCAGCAGCATGTCCATTGCACATGGCACCCCAGCCTGTGGTGGAGGCATCTGTTGAGACAACAACATGCCGGGAAGCTCGTTCCAGGGGGACACCCGCCCTGAGAAAACTGAGGTTCGACCACGGGGTGAGGAACTGACGGCAGGTCGGAGTAACTGGTACTCGGAGCGTGCCTTGTTGCCATGCCCACCTCGGGACTCGGTCGCGAAGCCAAAGCTGAAGCGGTCTCATATGAAGCAATCCGAGCAGCGTGACCGCGGCTGCAGATGCCATATGCCCCAGGAGCCTCTGAAAGTGTTTCAGTGGAACCGCACTCTTGCCCTCGAGTTGTCTCAGGCAAGTCAGCAGTGACTGCGCGCGCTTGCTCGTAAGCTGCGCGGACATGGCGACCGAGTCGATGTCCATACCAAGAAAAGAGATCCTCTGCACGGGGCAAAGTTTGCTCTTCTCCCAGTTGACCCGAAGGCCCAGACGAGCTAGGTGCCGGAGCACTAGGTCCATGTGTTCGCAAACCTGATCTCGAGAGTGAGCTAGGATCAGCCAGTCGTCGATATAACTCAGGATGCGAACCCCGTGCTCCCGAAGGGGAACAAGGGCAGCCTCGACGACCTTCGTGAAGATGCGAGGAGACAGGGGCAGCCCAAAAGGGAGGACCGCGTACTGGTATGCCTGCCCCTCGAAAGCAAACCGAAGGGAGGGGCGGGAGCCGCAGGAGGGCGCCCTCAGCGGGAAACAGGACGAGGCGTCTGCCTGGCCGGCTGGGTGGAGGCAGCAGCTGGCCGGCGGGGCAGAATATGTTTGATGGCCTCGGTCTGTTTCTGAGCGGTTGAAAACTGTTGGGCGAAATCTTTAAATGCACCGCCGAAGAGGCCGGCCTGGGACAAGGGGGCGTTAAGCAGACGGGTCCGCTCCGCGTCCCGCATGTCAGCCAGGTTCAGCAACAGATGTCTCTCCTGGACCACAGCTGTGGACATCACCAGACGAGGTCGGTAGCGGCGCGCAGCTCATCAAAGAGCCCTGGGTCTGTCCTACCCTCGTGCATGTCTCTGAGCATCTGGGCCTGGTAGACCTGCAGAGTGGCCATAGCATGCAGTGACGCAGCCGCCTGTCCCGCCGCTCTGCAAGACTTCGCCACCAGGGTCGACGAAAATCTACAGGCTTTGGATGGGTGCTTAGGCTCGCCTCGAAAAGAAGCACTCTCTTAGGACATAGTTGCATGGCAACAGAGCGTTCAACCGGGGGGAGCCCAGTGTACCCACGGGCGGCTGCATCATCGAGGGGAGGAAAGGCGGATGAGACCAACGAGCGGTCCCGAGAAGACAACGGGTCTTCCAGGACTTCGAGATCTCATCATGCACGTCCGGGAAGAAAGGTATTGGGGTTTGCCGAGGACGAGGGTTGGCAGCCTTACCCAAAAACCAATCGTCCAGTCACGAGCGCTCAGGACAGGGTGGAGGCCTCCACTCAAGCCCGATGCTCGCGGCTGCCCAGGAAAGCATGGCCGTCATCTCCGGATCAGACTCGAGCACAGCCGTATGCACACCGGAAGGTGGCAGCTGTGACGAGCCCTCACTTCCGGAAGAATCAAACCCACCTTGTGATGCAGCAACAGACATGGCATCATCCTCTGTAGCTTCAACCGAAACACGCGGGCCACCAGAGGGTAGACCCGCGGGAATCGGCCGCTCACTAGCGGGCACCGTCATTGAAGAGGGGGGCTGGGGTCGCGGACACATAGTCGGCGCCTTGTTCCAGACCGTCACCCTCAGGTCACCCTGGCCACCAGCCGCAGGGCGGGGGGTGGATGAGGGGACTCTCACTCTTGCGAGTTCACCGAGTCTCGACCGTAATGACGCGATGGTCATGTTCCCACAGAGAGAACATGAGTCATCCACGAGCGCTGCTCTAGCATGATAAATGCCCAAACATACTATGCAACGCTCGTGCCCATCAGAGTCCGATACCAATCTGCCGCAACCAGAAGTACACGGGCGAGGCATCTTTAAAAAGACGTGCCGCGTGTAAGCTCTTTTAGTGAGAAAACTCAAGTGTTGAAGCACCCGGGGAGAAACGCGCAGACTGGCAGATCACTGCAGCAGATCAGCAGGAAGCACGCTCTCGCCGTAGATCGCCGTCACACCAACACTCGAGGTACTCGTTCGTGAAGCTGACAATTCAGAGATGGCTTGTGGAGAGAAGAATAAACTTGGCTCCGAAGCGAAAACATAAACTGCTGTTGCGGACTTCCTCCTTTTATACCCACGAGGTGGGGCGGAGTTACGTCATGCAAATTCCGCAGACCCATGGCATTTCTTTGCCATTGGCTCGTTTTGTAATACTCGAAGTTGATAGGCTTTCTAAGCGAAACCCCATTCGTCGTCATCCGACGTAACTCGGAGTGACAACGAAAGGAAACTGACTTTATCAATTCACAGTAAACTGACTTAAATGATTTTGGGGCAAACCTTTCAGAAGTTATGAGCAAAAAAACAACAACAAAAAAACAATATATATATATATATATATATATTTTTTTTTTTTTTTATTATTATCTCCTGACAAGTAGGTGGTGCTGTGCTGAAGCGTTGCAAGTAGCCTGAGGTCCTGCTTGTGATAACATGTACCAATAATCGTCTCAATACACTAAAGCGTTGCAGGAATATATACTATATATATGTTGTGCACATGTTTACCTGTATCTTGAATTCGCATTGCATTGTCTTGTTTTATGGTTAAAGGAAATGTCTGTAAATTCAGCGAATAAAGTCTTGGCAGAAAATGACCTGTACCGTTCCATTTCTCTACAGATTTTTCCCATATGTTTGGATAATTTTAGTTCCCTATCAGGGAACTCGAGCTGCGTGACAACGCTTTGGGAACACCCCTGCGTGAGTGCGTCATGAAGCACGTATGAAATCAGCCCAATGGCGAGACGGAACGTCATAGGCGGGTGACGTCATCGACCAGGAAACTATATAAGCACCCCAAAACACAAGCGCATCAGCTTCTGAGTCTTCAGCAAGCGCTCTGTGTATGAAAGAGTCTGAGTCTCAAGCTTTTTGTCTGTCCTTAGAAATTGCTAGGCAGGAGTTTTTCACATATATATATATATATTTATATAAAAAAACTATAAAAGAGACAATATATATCAAACTGGCGAGCGAACAGCAGTTCAGAAAGTGTGTTCATCCCTGCTCACGTTATATTACGGGTGGGGACACACACACAATCTGTGTGTTGTTAGTTTGGGAGTGCAGCATGCCCAGTCAGCTCTTGAGGGAGCTGATTGTGAGCATTGCGAGAGTTTGTCCATAAAAACGTTCTGCTCCCGCCGAGCCCTCTTCGAGGAGAGTGGTTCGGTGCGCGCTCCCCGCATATGGATCTATCAGCGGGGATTGAGACGGGCTCTGCCTTTTCTCAGCCCTTACCTGGTAGATCCAGTGCCTCAGATCCGGGTTCGGAAGCACGCGCTGCGATTTCTTCCACCCGGGCTGAGGCACCATTATTCTAATTATCCAGTTCTGAGGAGCTGGATGTTGTCAGTATTGTGCGAAGGGCTTATGGAGGTTTTCGCTCGAGCTGTGTCAATATTAAGCATTGAGTAGCCAACGGCTAGGCAGGAGTCTGTTACTGAATCTAAATTAGATGAGAGATTTCTCCCTTCCCGTGTTCAACCTCCACTGCGGTGCTTGCCGTTCTTTCATGATCTACACACTGAGGTTTCGAGATCATGGAAGAAGCCGGTTTCTTTTAGAAGAGGGACGTGAGCGAGAGTGAGGAGGTCAGTTCTGACGTGGTTCGAGAACTGCGTCAGGCTGCTGTTTTATCTCTGCGCGCAGCCTTGGTGGCCGCAGAGATTCATTTATGAAAAAAAAGAAGAACTTAATTTTTCGACTATGAAGGAGAAAGAAAAAGTTTTTTCTTTAGATGCTCCTCTATCCCCTTTGGGGTTTTTCGGTGACTCAGTTAATTCTGTCATTGATAAATTTCAGGAAGAAAAGAAACAGGCAGCAGCTTTTTAAAAAGAGAGAAAAAAAAAAAAAGAAAGGTTTCTTCCTTTAAAAGTTCACGTCCCCGGGGCTGCTGGGCGGGAGCAGTCCCGGCCGTCTACGAGCTCTTCGCATAGGGCAGAAGCAGTGTGTCGCGTCTCGCGCTCCCCCTGCTAGATAGTGGGACCAGACGCGGCACCCTCAGCCAAGCCTGCGGGCGGTAGAACTGATCTGAGGACAGTTATATTGGCAAAGAAGGCTTCAGCCAAGAAAAAGTCCTGACGTCATAAAAGTCAGGACACTGAGGGTGTTTTCCACCGAGGGAGAAAGGTGTTCACCTCTTTTTACGGTGCCTGTTCTGCCTCGGTGCCCTAAGGGGCCCGTTCTGCCAACCCCGCCTCTATGCCGGGGCGTAGACGGTCCCAGCGAGCGTTTTCCCGAGGGACGCTCGCTCCCTCTGAGGAGGGTCTCAGGGCAGTCAAACCAGTTGTTCCCTGCCGGTGCGCCGTTACAGGGCACTGTGTTTGCTGCTCAAGTTATACTAGAGGCCAGTCTCGAGAGACTGGTACCCTTGGCTTCAGCCAAGAAAAAGTCCTGACGTCATAAAAGTCAGGACACTGAGGGTGGTCCCCACCGAGGGAGAAAGGTGTTCACCTCTTTTTACGGTGCCCGTTCTGCCTCGGTGCCCTCAGGGGCCCGTTCTGCTAACCCCGCCTGCGTGCCGGGGCGTAGACGGTCCCAGCGAGCGTTTTCCCGAGGGACGCTCGCCCGTTCCGAGGAGCGGCTTAGAACGGTCAGACCAGTTGTTCCCTGCCGGTGCGCTGTTACAGGGCACTGTGTCTGCCACTCAAAATATTCCAGAGGCCAGTCTCGAGAGACTGGTACCCTTAGTAGAATTTTTGGCAGAGTGGAAAAGCCTTCCAAATGTATCTCAATGGGTCCTGCAGACTATCGAATATGTGTACGCGATTCAGTTCAGATCACGCCCGCCTCGTGTCAGAGAGGTTCTGCCCACTGGGGTGGGCCCCGAGCAGGCTCTGGTTATGGAACAAGAGGTGAAAACTCTTCTGCTGAAGGGGGCTATAGAACGGGTTCTTCCTCCCAGCAGCGAGTTGGGTTATTACAGCCGATATTTCATCGTTCCAAAGAAGGATGGGGGGTTACGTCCAATTTTTAGATCTGCGAAAAACCTATTAAATCGCTCTGTAGGGAAGCTCAAATTCAAGATGCTGACTCTCAAGCAGATCGTGTCACAGATCAGGTCTGAGGACTGGTTTGTCACGACAGATCTAAAGGACGCATACTTCCATATTTCCATCCTTCCACAACACAGGAAGTTCCTGAGGTTCGCTTTCGGGGGCAAAGCGTACCAATATCGGGTTCTTTTGTTCGGCCTAGCACTGTCTCCCCGAACTTTCACAAAATGTATGGATGCAGCTCTGGTTCCGCTGCGACTCCAGGGCATCCGCATTTTAAACTATATCGACGATTGGTTGATTCTGGCTCAATCGGAGCATCAGGCGATTCGGCATCGAGATGTCGTTCTCGCCCATATAAAAAGGTTGGGGTTGAGGCTCAACGCCAAGAAGAGTGTGCTTTCTCCAGTACGGAGGACCACTTTTCTGGGTGTGGTTTGGGATCCGACGACGATGCAGGCACGTCTGTCTCCTGCTCGTATAGCTTCGATTCTCTTAGCCATCAAACAGGCAAAGCTAGGCCAGTCACTTACTGTAAAAGAATATCAGAGAATTCTGGGTCTGATGGCAGCAGCGTCCAACGTTATACCTTGCGGCCTGCTGTACATGAGACCACTGCAGTGGTGGCTCAGGACCAAGGGGTTCTCCCCGAGGGGAAACCCGCTCCGCAAGATCAGGGTCACGCGGCGGTGTCTCCGTGCCCTGGCTATGTGGAAAGAACCTTGGTTCCTTTCCCTAGGTCCTGTGCTGGGGGCTCCGTGTCGTCGTGTAACACTAACGACGGATGCCTCTCTCACAGGCTGCGGGGCGATCATGAGTGGTCGCTCAGCTCAGGATCTGTGGCAGGACCATCATCTTCAATGGCATATAAATTGTCTAGAAATGCTGGCGGTGTTTCAGGCTCCGAAACACTTCCTCCCAGACCTGAGAGGCCACCATGTTCTTGTCCGGTCAGACAACACATCGGTGGTCTCCTACATAATCACCAGGAAGGTCTGCGTTCGCGCCCGTTATACAAGCCGGCTCGCCAGATCCTTCTATGGTCCCAGGGGAAGCTTCCTTTCATTGAGGGCTATTTATATCCCAGGGTATCTAGATCAGGGGGCAGACATCCTGTCGAGGCAGGGGCCGAGGCCCGGGGAATGCAGACTCCATCCCGAGGGATGGAGCTCCTATGGAAACATTTCGGTCGTGCCGAGGTAGACCTGTTTGCATCCAGGGAGACATCACACTTCCACTGTGGTTCTCTCTAAGCCATCCAGCCCCTCTGGGGTTGGACGCTACGGTACAGGCGTGGCTGAGGTCACGCCTGTAAGCATTTCCCCCGATCGCTCTGCTCCCAGGAGTTCTGGACGTTGGTTTGCGGACCTAATTTCTCTCCTTGTCGGCTCTCCTCTGGAGATTCCGATCAGGAGGGACCTTCTCTCTCAGGCGAGTGGGTTGATCCTTCACCCCCGCCCAGAACTACGGAGGTTGTGGGCTTGGCCTCTGAGGGGGCCCAGCTCATAGAATCTGGTCTCTCGACTGAGGTCGTGGAGACCATCCTCCACTCCAGAGCTCCGGCCACTAGGAAATCATATGCCTTGAGGTTGAATATTTCACCTCTTGGTGTGGGGAGCACCAGTCGGACCCAGTTAACTGCCCGATGGGTGCAGTGCTAGAATTCCTTCGGGAGCATTTCTCCACAGGGTTATCCCACTCCACACTGAAGGTGTACGTGGCGGCCTTATCTGCTACCACGTCCCTTTAAGTGGAGTCTCTCTCGGGAGACACCCACTTATAATTTGTTTCCTTCGTGGCACTTTGAGGCTGAGGCCAGCAGTTCGCACGAGGGTGCCGACCTGGGACCTTGCGGTTGTTCTAGAAAGTCTCTTTCTAGCACCGTTCGAGCCCTTTGAAGAAGTTTCTGAGAGGTCATTACTCTAAAAACTATCTTTCTTATTACTATCTCTTCTTTAAAAAGAATGGAAGATTTTCAAGCTCTATCGGTCTCTCCCTCGTGCTTGGAATTCTCGCCCGGCATGGTAGAAGTTTTTCTCCACCCTAGACCGGGCTAGGTTCCTAAGGTCCCAACTAATACTGTTAGGCCTATTTTACTGCAAGCCTTCTGTCCTCCTCCTTTGACGTCGGACCAAAAGAAACTAATCTGCTTTGCCCAGTTAGGGCTCTAGATGCTTACGTCCACAGAGCTGCCCTGTGGAGGAAATGTGAACAACTGTTCGTTTGTTTTTGGACCCCCTAGGAAGGGCTTTCCTGCATCTAAGCAGAGGTTGAGCAAGTGGGTGGTCGAGGCCATCTCACTTGCCTTCGAGTCTCCCAGTCAGCCTTCTCCTTTGGCTGGCCGGGCTCATTCAACCAGGAGTATGGCTGCCTCTAAGGCTATTTTGTCAGGAGTATCAATTCAGGACGTTTGCGATGTGGCAGGCTGGTCCTCACCGCATCCATTCGTATAGTTTTACCATCTTGACTTCAGCTCCACTCCAGGGGCGCAGGTGCTTTCGTCCGATTGTGCGCTCTGACTTCACACGACGGACACTTGCTCGTATGGCGGCGTTGGTATTAGCGTTCCCAAAGCGTTGTCACGCAGCTCGAGTTCCCTGATAGGGAACGTCTCTGGTTACGTATGTAACCCTAGTTCCCTGAAGGGAACGAGACGCTGCGTGTCTGTGCCATACTCCCAGCATGCCCGTGAGCACTTGCTTCAGTCTTATCAGAAGCTGATGCGCTTGTGTTTTGGGGTGCTTATATAGTTTCCTGGTCGATGACGTCACCCGCCTATGACGTTCCGTCTCGCCATTGGGCTGATTTCATACGTGCTTCATGACGCACTCACGCAGGGGCGTTCCCAAAGCGTTGTCACGCAGCGTCTCGTTCCCTTCAGGGAACTAGGGTTACATACGTAACCAGAGACGTTTTCTAAACAATATTATTATACAGGTCCTTCTCAAAAAATTAGCATATTGTGATAAAGTTCATTATTTTCCATAATGTAATGATAAAAATTAAACTTTCATATATTTAAGATTCATTGCACACCAACTGAAATATTTCAGGTCTTTTATTGTTTTAATACTGATGATTTTGGCATACAGCTCATGAAAACCCAAAATTCCTATCTCAAAAAATTAGCATATCATGAAAAGGGTCTCTAAACGAGCTATTAACCTAATCATCTGAATCAACTAATTAACTCTAAACACCTGCAAAAGATTCCTGAGGCTTTTAAAAACTCCCAGCCTGTTTCATTACTCAAAACCGCAATCATGGGTAAGATTGCCGACCTGACTGCTGTCCAGAAGGCCATCATTGACACCCTCAAGCAAGAGGGTAAGACACAGAAAGAAATTTCTGCACAAATAGGCTGTTCCCAGAGTGCTGTATCAAGGCACCTCAGTGGGAAGTCTGTGGGAAGGAAAAAGTGTGGCAAAAAACGCTGCACAACGAGAAGAGGTGACCGGACCCTGAGGAAGATTGTGGAGAAGGACCGATTCCAGACCTTGGGGGACCTGCAGAAGCAGTGGACTGAGTCTGGAGTAGAAACATCCAGAGCCACCGTGCACAGGCGTGTGCAGGAAATGGGCTACAGGTGCCGCATTCCCCAGGTCAAGCCACTTTTGAACCAGAAACAGCGGTAGAAGCGCCTGACCTGGGCTACAGAGAAGCAGCACTGGACTGTTGCTCAGTGGTCCAAAGTACTTTTTTCGGATGAAAGCAAATTTTGCATGTCATTCGGAAATCAAGGTGCCAGAGTCTGGAGGAAGACTGGGGAGAAGGAAATGCCAAAATGGGTGCCATGTCAGCTGCTGGTGTTGGTCCACTGTGTTTTATCAAGGGAAGGGTCAATGCAGCTAGCTATCAGGAGATTTTGGAGCACTTCATGCTTCCATCTGCTGAAAAGCTTTATGGAGATGAAGATTTCATTTTTCAGCACGACCTGGCACCTGCTCACAGTGCCAAAACCACTGGTAAATGGTTTACTGACCATGGTATTACTGTGCTCAATTGGCCTGCCAACTCTCCTGACCTGAACCCCATAGAGAATCTGTGGGATATTGTGAAGAGAAAGTTGAGAGACGCAAGACCCAACACTCTGGATGAGCTTAAGGCCGCTATCGAAGCATCCTGGGCCTCCATAACACCTCAGCAGTGCCACAGGCTGATTGCCTCCATGCCACGCCGCATTGAAGCAGTCATTTCTGCAAAAGGATTCCCGACCAAGTATTGAGTGCATAACTGAACATAATTATTTGAAGGTTGACATTTTTTTTTGTATCAAAAACACTTATTTTATTGGTCGGATGAAATATGCTAATTTTTTGAGATAGGAATTTTGGGTTTTCATGAGCTGTATGCCAAAATCATCAGTATTAAAACAATAAAAGACCTGAAATATTTCAGTTGGTGTGCAATGAATTTAAAATATATGAAAGTTTAATTTTTATCATTACATTATGGAAAATAATTAACTTTATCACAATATGCTAATTTTTTTAGAAGGACCTGTAATTATAGGTCCCACTTTATATCAAGTGTCTTTAACTACATTGAAATTAATAATTTTATACAATAGCCTTATTGTGTACATACATGTTTTTAGATTGTACTTATATTTTGAAAATACCAGCTGTAATTAATGGATGCAATTACATTTGTAACTACACAGTTGACCCTTCCCTTACACCTTAACCCATCCTTAAACCTACCCATACCACCACACCTGACCCTAACCGTACCCGTATCACTCCTCAATAGCAGAACAAGTGTTTTACAATACAACATCCACTTAATAAGTGCATAGTACTTAAAGCCACTTAATGTAAAGTGGGACCCAATTATAAAAGCAGAATATCTGTGATATCATGTAATGATTCACTGTAAAAGGTGATTAGTTGACTCAACTTAAAAAAGTGAGGAAACACGTTGCCTTAAAATTATTAAGTAAATAAACTTTATGCCTAATTGAAAAAAAATAAGTTATGTGAACTTGACAATTCCACATAACTTTTTCAATTACGCATGAAGTTTATTTACTTAATAATTTTAAGGCAATGGGTTTCTTCACTTTTTAAGTTAAGTCAACTGATCACTGAAATATGGGCATTACAGAACCCATTGCAATACACTAGTTCAACTGCTCGTTAACACAAATATCTAATTAGCCAATCATTGAGCCTACCATGGATCCATCCTGCCTTGTATCAACGGTTCAGGTGGTATAATAGTGTGGATGATATTATCTTGGCACACTTTGGGCCTCTTAGTACCAACTGAGCATTGTTTAAACCACAGCCCACCCGAGTATTGTTGCTGACCATTGTCCATCCCTTTATGACCACAGTGTATCATCTTCTGATGGCTACTTTAGCGGGATAACGGGTCATGCCACAAAGCTCAAATCATCTCAAACTGGTTTCTTGAACATGTTAATGAATTCACTAAACTCAATGGCCTCCACAGTCACCAGATCTCAATCCAGTAGAGCAGCTTTGGGACGTGCTGGAACGGTAGATTCACATCCTGGATGTTCAGCCGACAAATCTGCAGAAACTGTGTGATGCTATCATGTCAATGTGGACCAAAATCTCTGAGGAATGTTTCGAGCAACTTGCAAGTTGAATCTCTGCCATGGAGAATTGAGGCAGTTCTGAAAAAAAAAGTCCAATCCGGTACTAGGAAGGTGAACCTCATAAAGTGGCTGGTGAGTGTATATATGCAGTAGAATAACATTACGTATCAAACTAAGATAAGGAATTATGTGTGCCTATAGTGTAAATAAAGTGTGCCTGCTACTACTGTACAGTAGCTGTTTTAAGCCATGCATGATTAGCATTGCGTTATTGATTTAATTATTCTTATGTTGGCTGGGATGCCAGCATTTCTTGGACCACCAACTGCTATTTTACTCAGAAAGTTGGCAAAAATGTCTAAATCCATAAGTAAGGAATGCTTAAGCAAATTAAGTTTAAGTTTCAGTATCCAACGAAGGTCAAAATAAAGAAACGGAGGCGTTATGAAAAAAAGATAATCACAGACGTTCCAATCCAGATGGGATTAGATTTCTCCGAAGACCGCAGAAGAAACAGTAAGTGAATTGCTTCATAATTTTACTAAGGATGTGTGACTAAAACACTTGGACAGGATTATAATCACAAAGCACAGCTGTTAAAAACAACAATACCTCTTCTGAGAAAACTAGTCGGGTGTGTTTCATGTACAACGACGTAACTCGCTGCTTAACTAATGTACCATAGTACGATGCATCGTTGAAGAAATCAATTAACTAGCTAGTCACGACTGTTTCCCGAAACTGTACTGTCTCAAATTGGTTAATGACATTTGTATGTATTCTAAATAAAATATATAGATTGTACTGAATGTCAGCTTGCTTATTTGGCTCAAGATAAGGATTTATTGAGTCCACATGTCATGCAAGAAACTCTGCTTCGGGAAACACAGACTCGTTGAACTGCTGATAACGATGGAAGTTGCGACTTGGCTAACGATGCTTTCGGGAAACACACCCCAGAAAAGGACTTCCCAAGCACCACAACAGTTTCACAACAGAAAATGCATTATTTGTTGTTGTTTTTGAATCACCTTATCAAGCTGGAAAAGGTGCCTGTTTGATAGAAAGAAATGCATTTTTATTCTTGATTTGAATCAGTGTTAACCACTCCTTTAAATGTGTGAAAATCCACACCTGACTGGGATTTTACTGGGTGCTAACAGTACGTTTATGAATAAATCATCAGCAATCATTATTTCTTAGCACTTGATCTGTTGGCAAACTTACAGGACATTAATTGCTGAGACAGTCCCACATCAGATTGGTCTTTGCTCAAAGGCATTGATATGTTTCTCTTCATGTTCACTGTTGTACCAAAAACAAAAGTTAGAGATTGTGTCTGAGGAGACTGAGGAACTGACACTCACATACAATCTGTTCATGCTGGTAGATGCTGTAACTATGACAGAATTGTGGCTAGCTACATTTAAATTGCAAAAAGTTATTTATATTATAATAAATGTTTTACCAGTAAAAGTGCATTATTGTGACTTTTTTTTATTGTCAGCTGCCTTTCACGTCACAGCATTCCAGATATATTATAACTCCCTAGTGGATACTAGACCAGCATAGAAAACTCAAATAACTTCATATTGTTATCTAATGTAATGACATACACGCATTTTTAAGTGCGACAAAATGTCCAAATACTTTCTGGGTTCACTGTATTTTAATTTAGTGTTATGACTATCAATGCAAATGTAATAGACCTCATTTAGGTGCTGCGCTCACGTAGTTCACCTGTCATCACATTTCCACTGGGTCTGGTTTTAATATTTCTGTTTGTGCTGAATGATGTGTTGCACCTAGTGTTGACAGTTAACACCACGCTCTGTTGGGACGGCAGAAGTGACAGCTGAACACCTGTGGGCCGAGGATGCTGTCACACCATCATGACTGTTTGACTGCCCATTATAATGCCGTACAGTGAGCGCATGAGAAGACGGGGGAGGAGAGGAACCCAGCCGGGAGGTTAGTGTTTCTGTTATAACCATAAACAGTGCTGACGGCCAGCCAGTTTTCCATGCTGCAGGCAATGTTACTGCAGCCCTGAGCAAAACCAATGACCTCACGGTGGATGGCTTTCAGTGTGTGTGTGTGTGTGTGTGTGTGTGTGTGTGGGTGGGTGAAATGATGAGTGACATGATATTTATACACTTTCAGTTCTGCTCCTCTTCATAAAACTCTAGCAGAGTTAAACTGGATTAAAAGACTGCTCAAATTCAAACAAATTGAGTTGCTGAGTTTTATTATGTACGGATCCCAGAGTGGCAGCAATTTACACACACTCACACACACATACTGTACACACAGCTGGGTTTTTGTCCACATGTATAGTCTTTTACAGATCTGAAAGTATGGAGAGATTATAAATAGACATTGGGAAGATGGGTTCGGATGAATCTCACAATCACTGTCAAGAAATGTCGTATTTCAACCCTAACAGAATACAAAAAAACAAAAACAAAAAAAATAAATAAAAAAAAGAAACCCCAACTCATTCTCATTGCTGTTGTGAAAAAAAGTAGACTTGTTTAAATGCATTATGGTCATATTTTTCGCACTGAATTTAATTATGCCGAATTTAAGTAAAAATATTATTATGACAACGTTTTTTTTTTTAAACTTCAAAAAAGATTTGCTGCTTAAGACAGCTACCAGTGACACACTACTATTCAAATGTTTTAGGAAAGTAAGATTAATACTTTTATTCAGCAAAGACACATTAAACTGATCAAAAGTGAAAGTAGGAAAGATTTCATATAAAATTAAATAGATATAATATATAATATAAAATAAATGCTGTTCTTTAAAGAATCCTTAAAAAATATATAAAATATTCTACACACGTCTGAAGCAGCACAACAGTTTTCAACATTGATAATAATCAGAAATGTTTATAGAATATTATAGAACATAGAATGATTTCTGAAGGATCATGTGACACTGAAGACTCGAGATGCTGAAAATTCAGCTTTGATCACAGGGATAAATAACATTTTAACATAAAATATATTCAAATAGAAAACAGTTATTATAATAATATTTCACAATATTACTGTTTTTACTGTATTTTTGATCAAATAAATGGTGAGCAGAAGACTTCTTTCAGAAACATAAATTTTTTTATGTATTCCAAACTTTTGGCTGGCAGCGTATATGCTATATCCTTCGTTTTCAATAGTACAATTATGTGGATCTTTAATTGTCATAAAAAAATGACTTTGAAGTGAAATGTGACCCAGACTTATTGGCAAAGTGTTATTACATAGTAATAAAATAGTTATTAAGCATATGATTTTATTCAATGTGACTTCTGGTGGCACTGATAAAATTCACAGCTCGTCAGGATTTAAACCAGAACATTTCCAGTTACCAACCCTGAGCATAAGTGACTATGCCACATGCTAAAGAATCAACAGTCAGCTAAATGATTTTCCATCTATGAACGTAAAATAAAACAGTGCAAATTACATTTGCATCTGGTTTCAAAAGACATTTGCATTGTGTTTGTTTTCAAACAGTTGTTTGGTGACTGCAGTGAACAATCAGAGATGTTTATGTCAGTTGTGTGTATTGTAACTGAATTTCTCTGCCCATTCTCACCCAGAACGTAATTCTGTGATTTAATTTCTTTGGTATAGCATAAATAAAATGTTCCTAACAGAAACAGCTGAAATAGAGAAATCGGTCCACTACATTGAACTGGATATCAAATCAACGCATATGTACGCAAAGTGTTGACATTTCTGTATTTGAATTGTTAAATCTTCAAGAAGGCCGAGACCCTGGGGGTCAGACAAGGATTTGTGTTCCCACTTTGAGGAAAGTGCCTCCTGTTTCAGAACAGCTGATAAGCTTGTGTGCGCTCTGAAAGATGTGGATGAATGAAAGTAGATAGTTGCAGACAGTTGCAAAAAGAGACCCTGCCTCTCATAAACCAGCCTGGTCTCACAAGGAAAACTTGCTGCATCAACGTTTATCCACAGACCGCTAAAATGTCCCTCTGGTAACGCTTTAACCTCAGTTGTTTTTGGATGTTATAATGGGTTTGAGTAACGTATGAAATTAAGTAGAAAAGTAATATGTCAAGTTATTGTTCAAGACAGTACTGAATGAATTTCATACATTTGGAAGTGATTGTTCTGTAGTTCGCATGGTCGAAAGACTGATGTTTGCTTTCAAGAGTGTGTTATTCTTGTAATATTCATGATCTGTCTTTAGGACACCCTTGTGAAAAAGAAGTACACGTTAGCATACTCTAAAAAGACGTATTATTACAGAAATAATGTACTTTAAAAGAACATGATTGCATGTGAACTGAATGCAATAATTTTTGGACTGTTAATTGCATGTAATTTGCAATAAAATAAAAATGTATTATATTATAAATGTATATTAAATGAAATTATTTGAACTTTTGTCCTATTAAGTGGGTTGAAAAGCACTCTTTTTGAAAAGCACTCTTTTTTAAAGGAAAACTTTTAGTCTGACATATTTAAAAGTGCACTTTTAAAAAAAGTACGGTAACACTTTGTTTTACAGTGTCATTGTTACATTTGTTACATGTAGTTATTTATAATATCTATAAATTATACATAATTAAATGCAACTGATGCTAAACCAAACCAAACCTCGATCCTAACCCTATAAGTACATGTTACTTAATATTAGTCATTACTTAAATATCTGATTACAGTGTAACTGGAACTATTAAGTGCGTTAAGAAACATACAGTAGTCATTAAAGTGTGCTCTCTTCAAGTGCACTTAAGTGGCCACATTTCATTAATACTATATTATCTGCAAGTACATTTTTAACTCCTTTACATTCAAAGATCACCAACTTAACTTTAATTGTGGTTATAAGTTGGTATACCACATTTATATAATATGTTTCTACATTAAAAATAAAACATTTAATATTTTTGTTTTTATTTTTATGTTTGAGCTTATACATCTCCATGTTAATAACAGTTGAGTAATTCTGAGTCATGAACTGTAAACTCTCAAGTGTTGGCTTTCAAAATATATGATGATTAGGTATCTATTCAGAATGACTTATGAGCAGAAACCTTTTTATTTGGGTATGTCATTTATGCCCCACTTGGGGATTGGGGGTCTAGTTGGGGGTTTAGCAGGGGGTTAACATGGTTTATGTTTAAGATTTAACTTACACTACAATTGCACATTCAATACAATTAAGCGCACTTATTTTTCACAAGGGCACACACACTCACAGCCCTCTCCACTGAGTCCATGTAAACAGAAACTGGAGACATAGCAATTTGATATGCAAATCTCCAATGAGTATGTCAGAAAACGTGTGTGTGTGTGTGTGTGTGTGTGTGTGTGTTTGTGTGTGTGTGTGCTTGAGAGATAATCATGTATTCATTTCAAACTCAGACAGGGAAACCCTTGAGTGACTGTCATTCTTGAAGTTTTGCATCATTTCAACTTCACACTCCCATGCACGCAAGCACGCATGCATGCACGCACACACACACACACACACACACACACACACACACACACACACACACACACACACACACACACACACACACACACACACACAAACACACACACACAAACGCACGCACACACACACACACACACACACACACACACACACACACACACACACACAAACACACAAACGCACGCACACACATTTTCCCGCAGAGGCAGACAGTGCCAGGGATCCACACACACATTCATGCTTACCCTGAAAACAAAAGTGTGAAAGCCCTTTAGTACGCCAAAGCACACAGTGTATGACTGTTGAGAAAACGACAAGTCATTTCAGAAGTTTATTCGATTAGCCGCATTAGTTTCGGGTAATTACGCCTATTTTCCTTCTCTCTCTTTAGAGCGACATGTTGTTTTAATGTAATTCACTGTACTGTGCTTACACACTGTGCGTATT
Organism: Gila orcuttii; assembly: GCA_026230005.1. Classification (NCBI taxonomy): domain Eukaryota; kingdom Metazoa; phylum Chordata; class Actinopteri; order Cypriniformes; family Leuciscidae; genus Gila; species Gila orcuttii. The sequence goes on from JAPDVR010000021.1 coordinate 36,738,454, forward strand.
TGCTCCTAACAGACAATAGAGTCAATAGCTCCTTCTGAAATACTAAGTGATTTGTGAAATTAATCAAAGTAAACAATATATCGCTGTTTAGGCTATCGACTTATATCAGTTCTGAGCAAAATTTGTCATCTTTGATTAATAAGGTCTGATGCATATTACAGTTTAATCTGCTTAGTAGTTAGATTGGGTAAATTAATTATGGACATTGGTTACAAAGTACCCTACATTCATGTGGTTTCAATATCTTAATCAGGAAGATCTTTTTTTTTTTTTTTTTTTGGAAGAATTTTTTTTTTAGGAAGGACAAATTAAATTGATCAAATGTAACAGTAAAAACTTTTACATCGTTACAAAACAATTATATTTCACGTCACAGTATGACTAGTACAGTATGTGCCTAACCGATTTACAGCTATAAACTTGTCAAAATTGTAATTCCGCTGGACAAAATACATGCAATCAGAGATTAAACAGTTTCAATCTCAATGGTGAAGTTTTGGGCCCTTGTTAGAGAGCTCACCCTCATCCAACTCCATACTGAGTTTTCCAAAACCTCAAAAGTGTAGCACAACTTTGTGAGGTACTTCATGGTTCAGAGCATAAACCAGACCCAACAAGATTGCCGTTGCAGAAGCCACATTATTGAGGTCGTACAGCACAATCACACTCTCAAGGAAAATTCAAGGGTTTATCATGGCATACAACCCACACAAATTATCAGAACCTGTTATTTCTGTGCTTTGCGGATAAAGAAATAATCACCGAAGAGACATCATTCTGAAAACAAAGCAGAATACAGCTGTGTTTAAGAAAATTGCAAACTTTGAGACACAAACATGGACCATGTCTGCAAAATGACACATTCAAATGTTTTTTTCATGTTAAAATTATTTCTTCATGCCTTAAAATAGTTTGAATAAAACTCTACACCCTTGCTTCATTTAGTATACATTTAGAAACACATTTGTTTTTTCTCAGAAGTGCTAATTTTAGAAGCCTCCTAATTTCTAATCAGTTCAGGTTAAACAATATAAACACAAGGTTTTTGAGTTGACTGTTGATTTAAAATGTTAGTTTCAAACCCAGTCATAATTAAAGACATTGATAAGATATTAATGAGATTCCTTAACAGTCATGAAAAGAGCATAATATTCCAAGATACTATTAATATAAAAAAAAATATATAAAAACTTAACTCTCATATTCTCCATGTCTCATTATAGTGCAACTCAACTCAAAGGTCTGGTACAGTGTTTGGTCGGGAAGGAGGTGTGTGTGCGTGTGTATGTGTATGTGTATGTGTGTGTGTGTGTGTGTGTGTGTGTGTGTGTGTGTGTGTGTGTGTGTGTGTGTGTGTGTGTGTGTGTGTGTGTGTGTGTGTGTGTGTGTGTGTGTGTGTGTTGATACTTTACACAGCAGATCTGATGTGTTGATATGAGTAAAGCTCCGCACTGGGAGAAAACACACCCCACTTATCTTGTGGGAATTACTGTCTGAAGTATTCCCTCGCACAAACTCACAATCATACAAATACTGAAAGAGGAAGAGTAATCCAACATGAACATGTAAGCAATTCTTTTCTCGGTTTCCAATTTTGTCTTTAGCAAGGTTAAAACTAATTTCACTTTCTTAATTTGTAAATTCTTACAGCAATAAGAGGTCACAGTGCATGACTTGTCAGACGTGCACAGTACACAGATACACTTACATTAAATATATCCACTGTGATGGTCTATAATGCTTTAAAAACAATGCAAAAATAAACTCAATGACTGTGCATACTGGGTTATAAAGTGGTACCATACATGTTGGAGCTCCCTAGAGTACTAACATAACCAGCATTGCCAGCAGCTTTATCACCCTGTTGCCCAAGACTGGTCACCCGCTGAAGATAAGCAGGGCTGAGCCGGGTCAGTACCTGGATGGGAGACTCCTGGGAAAGCTAGGTTGCTGCTGGAAGAGGTGTTAGTGAGGCCAGCAGGGGGCGCTCACCCTGTGGTCTGTGTGGGTCCTAACGCCCCAGTATAGTGATGGGGACACTACTGTAACAAGCACCGTCCTTCAGATGAGACATTTAACTGAGGTCCTGACTCTCTGTGGTCACAAAAAATCCAATGGATCCCATCCATCATGGCCTCTTAATCATCCTTATAATACACTGATTGGCTTCATCACTGTCTCCTGTCCACCAGTAAGCTGGTGTGTGGTGGGCGTTCTGGTGTAATACGGCAGCCGTCGCATCATCCAGGTGATGCTGCACATTGGTGGTGGTTGAGGAGATTCCCTACTTCTATATAAAGAGCTTTAAATGCAGAGAATAGCGCTATTTAAATGTAACAAATGATTATTATTATTATTATTATTATAAAACATATCTTTTGAGGAAATCTGTATGCATTATCTTCACATGCATCAGAAGGAATGTCACTCTTTGTTAAATGTGTTTTCATTGACTGAGGTTATTATAAGAGACTTGGCATGTGCTTTGGGTTGACATTTTAATGCGGTGTGGAATGTTGTCCGGTCCCTAGGGGAAGCTCGCTAAACTAGACCCACTTAGAGTATGAACAGACTGGGCTGCTTCATCAAGGAAGCCCTCCTGATGGCTTCAGGATAATAGACTTAAGTCCAACATGAAGCTCAATTGAGGAAAATGCACTTGCTTTAGAGAACCCTTTGGGTACAGAAACCTCACAAGACTTGACATGGGTATATGCCTGTAACCTCTGGTATAGGGTTGAAAAGAAAAAATGCGTTAGCTAGACCACTAACTCGGAGCATGGGATACATGTGAAAGCTAGAGACCTCATTCAACTTGACCTGAAGTCATTACTGAACTAGAGGGCTGTATCCAAACTCGGAACAATGACTATCAGGCTCTGGGATTCCCCAATCACATTTAGCTGCTACCTTTTGTACTTTCTTCTCCAAAGCCAGTCGGCAAGATTTCATGGTAACCGACAACAGTACTGGTTTCTGAATATTTACGTCTATATACTGGTCCACAAGGCCAACAGACATCTGAAAAGACATCAGATAAGTGCTTCATTAGTTGTTCTAGTTGCTGCCTTGGACCAGAGAGAGCTGCTCCCCATGGTCTACCTTTGCAGGGGTCTCTGCTGCAGAGCAAATTTGACCCATTTTTTCATCAGGTGGTGTGATACAGCTGTTCCACCTTCTGTTGGCTGGCCACCAATTCACAGGCCCGCACAGAATCTGTACATGCAGAATTCGAAAGAAAACAGCAGAATTGGAACACACATCATTCACAAAGTTCCATCTCCATCACTTGCATGTTTATTAAATATTTGAACTAATTGTAAAATGCTTTCAGCAACCGATAAAAGTGTAGCACTCTCTGTTAATTTAACATTTTACCATGTTTGAATCTATTGCACAGAATGTACAAACATTCCATCTGGACCTCCAGGAACACTGCTAACCAAATTGGTGTCCTTATAAGCAAAATCTTACGATAAATATGAAATATGAACATACACTTTACAACATCAAGAAGGCTCCTGGAATGGTTGATGTTCGAGGAATGAAATCTATATTGGTTATAGACAAGAGGTTTTCAGATGTTTCAGTTAATCATAAGACAAGATCCAATTCGAGTGGCCATCAGAACCTCTTTAGGGATACCAACCCAACTGGTCAGAGCTGATGGGTATCAGGAAGTATAGGCATTCAACAACAGGATATAAGTACTGTGTCCTATTTTCTTTGCTTAAATCTCTCAAGGCAGATAAGTAAGGGATAATAGTACAACCAGCCGGTTGTTATCGTAGAATATACCTTGACTGGGTGGTCAGGACCCAGATGTGAAGCAGAGGGGTCTTGCATCACCCTGAAGGGGTTAATTCTGCGATAACAACTGGCTGGTTGTACATTGTACTCTTATTAAACGGCTGCTTGCCACATAGTAAGTAAAACAATTAGGCATTAAATACTGATCTGAGTCAAAATATGTTATTAGCTCTTTAAACGCAAAGCTTCCGCGGAGAAAGCTGTGTCTAGCAAGCGGCGAGTTCAAACTAGACAGACATTTAAGGGATACGGTGCAGTCATCCCACTTATTACACAGTATTTCAACACAAAATTAATCATGGGATTAGACATGTTTTTTTTTAATCATACCTGTTTGTCATCTTATAATCCATTACAGTCTACAAAACAATAGTCGGTTTCACTTTATTTTGATGGTCACTTTAACACATTCTGTTGACTAAAAGTAACGCTGCACCTACATGTCTACTAACTCTCATTAGAGTATTAGTAGACTGTAAGGTTTAGGATTATAATAAGTTGACATGTAGTTGTAAAGTTACTTATTGTCAGTAGAATGTCTGCTGGAGGAGGACCATCACAATAAAGAGTTAGCAGATATTAAGCACAGTCTACTAATACTCTAATGAGAGTTAGTTGATATGTAGTTGCAAAGTTACTTATAGTAACAAAATAAAGTGTTACCCAATCGTCTCAAAATGGCAGCAACTGCATTTGTATGAAACAAGAGAGAGCGAGTCCGCGATACTGGATGACTGTACACAAAATTTTTTGAATATTAAATATTTGAGTTTTAATATTTTAAATAGCTCACCAAACGCAAAACTTTCACGAGGAAAAACAGTTTTTAGCAAGCGCAAAGTGCTGACTTCAGTTACCCGGATGAGCCTGTGTTATCAGTTTTTACTGGTTGTTATCGGGGGAAAACATACCGCTGGATGACGTGATTGACCAATCAGAATCAAGTATTCCACAGAGCCGTGTAATCAGGTTCAATAACCATTTGCACACATTGTCACCCTTTAGCCATGAAGTTAAGAACAGCATTATTATCATCAATTATCATAAGAGACACAGTTTCAAGGTAATTGCATGCAATACTTAATTACATGCAACTATTAATATTAAATCATACTAATCATACAAATACTGATTGTACTATATAACAGGGATTGGACATGATGCAAAATTTTGTGTTCTGCAAAAAACTGTCACAAAACAGTAATTCCCACACACGCATCTTAACTATACTCCTTACACTTGCAAAAAATGCATTTGCGGACAGCACATACTTTGTGCTCAAGGTGAGCCTAAAATGCAATATTTTAAGGGCTATTAAGGAGAGTAAAGATCCATTTCCAAAAGCAAAAACATAAAATAACATTTGAAAGGTAATTAAAAATCAACATACACAATTGTATTGTTATACTGTAGATAATAACAAGTGATATTTTAAAGATATTATAACCACTAAACTAATAATTTTACCCCCACAATATGCATTTGAAATGGCATACTGTAAGGGGGGAAATAATGGTAGAATTGTCATTTTTGAGTGAACCTATTTCTTTAAATTCAGACTCTTCTCCAGAGAGCAAACTATGCATTAAATTCTCCAAGCCTTTTAATTGGCTCTAGATCCATTAGACAGCACCAAGTGTTATTTGCCATAGTTGCACTTAGCTCACTGATTGGTTCATGGCCCAGAGAGAACAGGCAAGAGAGACAGAAGAAGAGAAAGGCTGCATGAGCCATCTATCTTTTGCAGTTGAGAGCGACTATTGATTTCCTCATCCAATAGATTGCTCACATGGATAATTGGTAAATTAGCCTGGTAATTGGTCACAATAATTAGCCATTTTAGGATATCATGTGTAATGAGTAATATTGCTGTTCACATTCCCAAGCTCAGTTTAGAGCAGAGGGATACCCTCCCCCAACAGACGAGTGCCGGATCAATTGGAAAGCAGTATTTCTTTCCCATCCTCCTTTCCTTTCCATTTAGCACAGCAGGCTTTCCCGTAATACTACATCTGTAAAGGGCCTGACTGAAGGAATGCTTGCATATACATACATACACTTGGGTGTGATTTCAAAGGTATGGAAAGTAACCGGGCAACTCGGGTGAGTGTGTAAGCAGACATTTGGCAAGTACAAGGCAGTATTAACCGCACAGTTTTACGGTAAATAAACATAAGTAGGTTAAAGGTGAAGTTTTTTTTTTCTTCAAAGTTAAAATACTTTCACCTATCCCAGCTTTCTCGAAAAGTGTAAGCACTGCGGTGCTATCGAAATATATTTGAGCAGCCTGACCAGTAACATTGACTCTACCAATGGCACAGGTTTGGGGTGGGAATAATCTGTTTGTCCAGCCAACGGAAAACAAGGACAGTGTTTTAAAATGATTATTAATTTTTGCAACTTCACTTCTAAGGGCCAACAAGGGAAATAAGATGAGACTAAGTACTGCAGCGTCAGGGATTTAGGAATACATTTCTCTGTTTGCTTGCAAGGTCAACATCCGCCTGTAACACTTTATTTGACAGTGTCCTTACGATATAGTAAGTGCATGTTCTTAAATAATATTACTTAGTACTTAAATGTATACCTACACTGCACTCTCTGAAAAAATGTGGACCTTTAAAAGGACATCTTCGTACCTTATTTACCCCTAAAATGCATATTATTACCTTAGAGTAGCAATACCTTAAGATGCTATGAACGTTTAAGGGGTATATAAGGTACAAATATATCTTTTTAAGTGTACTGCCCCAGTGACAAGCTGTTGTACCCCTAAAGTAAAATTTTTGCTATTTTTTTCTAAGAGTGTTTAACAAGGTCACCTTAAATATAGTGTAACCAGTGGTGTAGTCTAGTTTTTTGTAGTGAGTATACTGTGATATACCAGCCCCCACCCCAAACCCGCCCGCCGCCGCCACCACCACCGCCGCCGCCGCCGCCACCACCGCCGCCGCCACCACCACACATTTTCTACGATTTAGTGTTAATCGCCATCTAACTCAGCCAGTAAAGAGCTACATTTAGCCTTAGATGTTATATGAATATGGTCCCTGAAGCACAGGTTTTATCAGCTGACAATTAAAAGACTTAAACATTATAAGCACAAATAAAAATTTACTTTTTAAAAACTTGTGTGATATTCCTTTAAAATTATGTTTTAATAGATTTGATTATTATTATTTTAAAAAGTATATCTTACTATGCAATTTCTTTCATAATTCCCTCGAGTTACTTTATTTATCTCTACAAACTTTTATTTTGGTGGGTTGTAAATTAAAGACAGTTGAGCTTCTGTGTTTTAATAAACTATTATTATTATTATTATTAGGCCTACTTGAAGTATACTCTACTGTGCAAATTGCAATAGTAATATATTTCTGTTATATTTTCTTCAAGTTATACAAAACTTTGATTTTGACAGGTTGTCATGAAGACTTTAAAGTTTGTGAGTGTGTATATGATACGAATGAATGACGATAGTTTTATCAAATGAAATGGTAAAATTCTTGTGAAGTGACTCTCATAAAAGCTCTGCAATGAAGTTCAAATGTGTGCATGTCCTCCTCATAGACGCTGAAAACACCACGAGTGTCACGCGCGCGTCAGTGTGTAGTAGAGCACACATTGAGCGCTCATTCACAGAAACACGCAGAACATTCAGAGTTTATTTTAGTAGCAGTCTTTTTGAGCTTTAATATTCATAGACACTTAGTAGGCTTCATATCGATATTTGATTCACTGTATCATTAGTTTTGATTTATTCATTCAAAAATGGCCAAATTGCGTGACGTTCCGCTTTACAGTAGGCTAAGTTACATTTGTTGCTGGATTCCGCGATTCGATCCGTGTCGCTGCGCAAACACAGACGTCACGGCGGGGTGAATTTATGAATGAAAGTTCTTTCACAAAACGATGTTGTTACGAATCCTCACGCTTTTTAAAGTGGGTATACGGAGATCTTTGACATTTCCTAGTGGGCATACGGAAATCCTTGACATTTTCTAGTGGGTATACGGCGTATACCTGCGTATCACGTAGACTACACCACTGAGTGTAACTTATGCTTTAACCAAAGACAGATGGAAGCAGGTTAGTTTGACTGTTTGAAAAATAGTTTATCAATCATTATTGATGCTGCTAGTCAACAGAAGAAAAAAAGAATCCACACTTCACCACAAAACGGAGACATAACAGATCAGCTGCCATCACTGCCTCATGTTTTTGCTAAAACATGTACTCACTCGCAGACAAATCTTGAGTCATTGCCTCTTTATTATATAATGCTTCACCATATGTGTTTTCATGCTAGCGTCTGAGTGGAAATCCCCCTGTCCAGACTATTATGCCCCTATCCGACCACTCTAACGGGAAGAAAAGACAAGGAAAAGCGTTGAGTCATAACTCAATTGACTGTGGATGAGGAGAGTAGACACAGGAAAGAGATCAGGCCAATTTCGTCATGCACGTGTGTGTGTGTGTGTGTGTGTGTGTGTGTGTGAGAGAGAGTCTAGTTTTATTTTATTTATTTTTTATGCATCATTGTTTGTGATAAACTATGTGGTAGATGAAGACTAAAAAGTTTTTAACTTAAATTGAAATATTTCGATAGCTCTCTGTTTGCACATTTGAATGTCTGTTACTGTAATCTGCAAAGTCTACCAGCTGATTCTAATCACTAGGGGAATTTTGCAAACTTTGTGTGTCTTTGTGTGTGCACCCCCATAAAACTGTTCTTATGAGGTCTGAGGTCAGTTTAGCTGGAATGTAATGGGCAAAACTTTTCGACATGTTGCGGATTTCCCCATCCAAAATACTGAACTATTTAACAACATGCAATCGTGTTGTTATTATAATATGACAGATAGTCTTATTTTCAGTCATATAGACTTTCCTTCAAGGTATATTAAAATATCTGTCTGGCATTTGTGTATTGTGAACAGCTCTAACTTAAACTGTACACATTGTTGTTCGTTTTTCTTCTGAAACTCTGACTCCTCTTCTGCTCTTCTTTTTGTTTCTGAAAACAGGAAGTACCCATAGTGTGTGCTTCCTGTGTCCAGCTCCCTCTCTCCCAGCTCTCCTGCACATTCTCTATCGCATTTGAAAATAACCACCACTGGCCACCTACAGTAAATCCTACCGTAAACCAAACCGATAGTGTTAACAAAAGCAAACATAAGATAAAAACACATTTGCTAAAGTAACCATACCAATTTATCTTGCTTTTTGAGTCTTTGAGCTAGCGCTCAAGTGCAGTGCTGTACCAGGTGAGTTACCGAGTTTACAGAAAAGTACATATATATATAGAGCTGGTTGTGTGATGCAAGCATCAAAGTAAAAGTGATTATAACACAGTGTTGTGTAATGAGCCGGACAAAAAAAGTTTTTGTTAATTGCCACTGTAATCATAATTTGTGTGAAAAGGAACACAATTTGTAGCTTTTTCTTTTAATTTGTTTTACTGACTCTAGTGTTTATTCCAGCTGGAAACTGCAGTGAATTGTATATATATATATATATATATATATATATATATATATGGTATGTTTTACAGGCACGTTTTTCGAATGAGCCTATGTTGACTTTATTTTAATCCTTGTACATGAATTTACTATAGTGATAACAATAAATTAACTGATAGTATGAGTTGTTAAGTAATACCTAGTACATTACACTGTCGTGTAAGGATGGATTAAAATAAAATGATTATAATAATATTTATATGATGACAACTCTCAAAGTGTGTGGCATGGTAATGGATATGGAAATGTTGATATGTTCGATATTGGTGAAATAGATCTGCTAAACCGCTGCTTCTGCTGCTGCTGTTATTGCTGCTGCTGTTGGTTATTGGTGTTGCTGTTATTATTGTTGCTGCTGCTGCTGCTGATGTTATTGCTGTTATTGCTGTTGCTGCTGCTGTTATTGCTGCTGCTGTTGTTGGTTATTGTTGTTGTTGCCGCTGCTGATGATATTGCTGCTGCTGCTGTTGGTTATTGGTGTTGCTGTTATTGCTGTTGCTGCTGCTGATGATGTTATTGCTGCTGTTATTATTGCTGTTGCTGCTGCTGTTATTGGTTATTGCTGTTGCTGCTGCTGTTATTGCGGTTGCTATTGCTACTGCTGTTGTTGGTTATTGGTGTTGCTGTTATTGCTGTTGCTGCTGCTGCTACTGTTATTGCTGCTGTTATTATTGCTGTTGCTGCTGCTGTTATTGCTGCTGCTGCTGCTGCTGTTGTTGGTTATGGCTGTTGCTGCTGTTGGTTATTGCTGTTGCTGCTGCTGTTGTTGGTTATTGCTGTTGCTGCTGTTATTGCGGTTGCTATTGCTACTGCTGTTGTTGGTTATTGGTGTTGCTGTTATTGCTGTTGCTGCTGCTGCTGCTGTTATTGCTGCTGTTATTATTGCTGTTGCTGCTGCTGTTATTGCTGCTGCTGCTGCTGTTGTTGGTTATGGCTGTTGCTGCTGTTGGTTATTGCTGTTGCTGCTGCTGTTATTGCGGTTGCTGTTGCTATTGCTGCTGTTGGTTATTGGTGTTGCTGTTATTGCTGTTGCTGCTGCTGCTGATGTTATTGCTGCTGTTATTATTGCTGTTGCTGCTGCTGTTATTGCTGCTGCTGTTGTTGGTTATTGCTGTTGCTGCTGCTGTTATTGCGGTTGCTGTTGCTATTGCTGCTGCTGCTGTTGGTTATTGGTGTTGCTGTTATTGCTGTTGCTGCTGCTGATGATGTTATTGCTGCTGTTATTATTGTTGTTGCTGCTGCTGTTATTGCTGCTGCTGTTGTTGGTTATTGCTGTTGCTGCTGCTGTTGTTGGTTATTGCTGTTGCTGCTGCTGTTATTGCGGTTGCTGTTGCTATTGCTACTGCTCTTGTTGGTTATTTCTGCTGTTATTATTGCTGTTGCTGCTGCTGTTATTGCTGCTGCTGCTGTTGGTTATTGCTGTTGCTGCTGCTGTTGTTGGTTATTGCTGTTGCTGCTGCTGTTATTGTGGTTGCTGTTGCTATTGCTGCTGCTGTTGGTTATTGGTGTTGCTGTTATTGCTGTTGCTGCTGCTGATGATGTTATTGCTGCTGTTATTATTGCTGTTGCTGCTGCTGTTATTGCTGCTGCTGTTGTTGGTTATTGCTGTTGCTGCTGCTGCTGTTATTGCGGTTGCTGTTGCTATTGCTGCTGCTGCTGTTGGTTATTGGTGTAGCTGTTATTGCTGTTGCTGCTGCTGCTGCTGATGTTATTGCTGCTGTTATTATTGCTGTTGCTTCTGCTGTTATTGCTGCTGCTGTTGTTGGTTATTGCTGTTGCTGCTGCTGCTGTTGTTGGTTATTGCTGTTGCTGCTGTTGTTATTGCGGTTGCTGTTGCTATTGCTACTGCTGTTGTTGGTTTTTGCTGTTGCTGCTGCTGCTGTTATTGCTGCTGCTGTTGGTTATTGTTGTTGCTGCTGCTGCTGTTATTGCTGGTGCTGTTGTTGGTTATTGTTGTTGTTGCCGCTGCTGATGATATTGCTGCTGCTGCTGTTGGTTATTGGTGTTGCTGTTATTGCTGTTGCTGCTGCTGATGATGTTATTGCTGCTGTTATTATTGCTGTTGCTGCTGCTGTTATTGCTGCTGCTGTTGTTGGTTATTGCTGTTGCTGCTGCTGTTATTGCGGTTGCTGTTGCTATTGCTGCTGCTGCTGTTGGTTATTGGTGTTGCTGTTATTGCTGTTGCTGCTGATGATGATGTTATTGCTGCTGTTATTATTGCTGTTGCTGCTGCTGTTATTGCTGCTGCTGTTGTTGGTTATTGCTGTTGCTGCTGCTGTTGTTGGTTATTGCTGTTGCTGCTGCTGTTATTGCGGTTGCTGTTGCTATTGCTACTGCTGTTGTTGGTTATTGCTGTTGCTGCTGCTGCTGTTATTGCTGCTGCTGTTGCTATTGCTACTGCTGTTGTTGGTTATTGCTGTTGCTGCTGCTGCTGCTGTTATTGCTGCTGCTGTTGGTTATTGTTGTTGTTGCTGCTGCTGTTGGTTATTGTTGTTGTTGCTGCTGATGATGATATTGCTGCTGCTACTGTTATTGCTGCTGCTGTTATTGCTGCTGATGATGACATTGCTGCTGCTGCTGTTGGTTATTGCTGCTGCTGCTGCAGAGAACGTACGGGACTTGCTATTGCCAATACATTCACAAATAGCATACATGAATTACCCGTAGCAGATCTATACAGGTGGATCTGGGGAAGGTGGAGGATTTCTGAAAGCGAGCTGCAAGTGCTACAGCAAATGGTGACCAAGTATTTGAAGGTTGAGCAAGCAAGCTCATTGGCTACTAATACAGCAGGAACCCAATCAGCTGTGCCCTATAGAGGATGATTTCATTGCAAGCAGATTGAGTTAAGGACCCATCAGCCTGTGTCATCTTGAGTTTCATGACAGAACTTTGTATAGGTACATTTTAAACTATCATGTTGATTTGATTGGACTTTTACTGAAACAGAACATTAAAAGCATGATCATTTATCACTTGCTATGTATACACATGCAGTGACTGTGTACTGTAGTCAAGTGCAGAAACAGAGAAAGTGAATAAATGAAGTTTCCCACCCTCATCAACTTTCTTTGGGTCATTACCTTGCACCTGACAGCTCAGAGGTCACCAAAGGTCAAATCTTGAGGGTCAGCCAGGCAGTTAACCTCCCTGCAAATCTGGCTTTCTACCCGTGAAAGCTGTCACCCCCACAAAATGGCACAGGTGTCGAGAGCTGAGGAGGAAAGCAAGATTTACAGTGAATAATGTTGGTATTTATCTCATGCAAACTCTGAATGGATTGTGGAAAGTGCTTTGTTCTTCCTAATTCGGTACTCGTTTCTCCTGCTTTTAGTAATCCATTAAAGCATACTCACAGTCTTTCTCCTCTTCCTCATGTTTTCTCTAATTGTCTATCTGAGTGTTTGCACGTGACCAGCATATGGGCTCTTTCAACATGGATGAGTGTTTCTCTGTGTCTGTATGTTCCCACTAGAGTGTTTGTTTCTGGCAGCATGAGGCTCTAAAAGTGTGTTTACTGTGATCTATATCTCTGCCTTCTCAATAACTCTTTTTTTTTAACTCCAGACAAGTGCTCTTGGCCTTTGCCTCTCCTCTCTCTCTTGCTCTGTCTACCTATCTTTCTCTGTACAACTACAACATCTATTGTCAGTTACATTAAAAAGTCATTTGCCGGCAGCGACCTCAAGCTCAGGGAGCTGTCGGAGCAATCGTGCCTAGACTTGATCAAATAGATGTTGTTTGTTAAAGCCCAGCAGGACCCGCCAGGGGTGTTCTCCAAATGCTCTTCTGAGGATCCCGAGAAAAAGAGAGGAATGGTGAAAGAAGGAAGAAGCCTCTCTTTCTTTCCCTGATTTTTAGCACTAGAAAGATATAAGGAAACACTGACAGACTCTCTTTCAACACATATGAAAAGTGTTTGTTTATGTGTGGGCTCTGGAAAACATCTCTGCACAGAAAAGAAAAATGTGTTCTTGTTTTCCTCCTCTTTTGTTGCCTCTTTTTCTTGTTTCTTTGTTACCTTTGGTCACTTTTGGCTTTGACTCCAAGACATGCTCATATAAACAGGAAGAAGGCACAATGACCCAATGGGGCCTCTGCTATGCAAATGCTCTCTCTCACACACACACACACACACACACACACACACACACACACACACACACATTTGCAGAGTCACGCTGACATGTTTGAGTCAAGTCTTAAAATTTATATTTTTAGCGCTAAATACAGTGAATCTGAAATGTCATTGTCCCTTTCATGCAGTTGACCATTGATATTTCTCACAAGGCTTGGAGAGTTTCCCTATCACCTCCAGCCACAAATTAAGTGGAATTTGCAAGTAAAACTTGATAAATTAGTTTAAAATGCACAGGAAAGTCAGTGATAGGGTAAATGATAGATTACGATCCTAAAAAGAGAAGTCACAGTACATTACAGACCTCTATTTAACGCACGTGTATTGTATGGAAATTCAATTAATAATAAAAATACAATATATAGTATACCCTTAAAAAAAGTGCAGTGATACAGATCAAATAAAATTAATAAATAGATAAATAATTAATTTACACACATCCTCCAGAAATAATGAGCTGTGGTGGTCAAGCAGGAGACATGGAAGACATAGCACAAAATACAATATTGTTGTAATGCTGTAATATGTATCCTGACAGTTTGTTTATAAACAACATTTAAGTATTAACTATTTTATTAAAATAGCAATTTAATAGCAAAACTGCCTTTTTCAGGATTTTCTTAACAGAAAGTCTGCAGATCGGTATGTTTTAAATTGAAATCTTTCTATTAAAATATATTTTTAAATGTAATGTATTCCTGTGATCAAAGCTGAATTTTCAGCATCATTACTCCAGTCTTCTGTTTCATGATCCTTCAGAAATCATTCTAATATGCTGATTTACTGCTCAAGAAACATTTCTTATCATTATCAACGTTGAGTGTGCTGCTTCATAATTTTTGGAAACCACAATATTGTCCCCCCATCATTGAATGCATCCTTGCTGAGTAAAAGTACTCATTTATTTATTCCTTTTGTGGCAACTGAGCACCAATCTTGCCACACAACCGGCAGCACGCAGTTCATGTAGCAAGTTGAGATGAATGGGAAAGCTAACTGCCAGCTTTCTTCAGGTGTTATATAGACCTCACTGACTGTTGCCATCCTTTCGAACATCTGAGGTTTAGAGTGAAAATCAGCAGGGCTTTACTTCCTGTTGGCAAAGACTTCAAGCCCTCGAGTCATCAAGCTAACCAGTTTTAATAGTTCTCTCCGGAGAACTCTTCTCCAATTACACTTAATGACTGTCACATCAAGTTCACACAGTAGGCCGAGCAAATAACGCATCTGTACGCTCACTTACAGATAGAAATGTAGGTACGATCACTGTTTGCAACTCCCAAAGAGTCCAGACCTTACTTTGTGTATCTGGTGCACAGCCGCTGGCATATTGGACAGCTGGCAAAACAATAACAAATGGCTAATAACAGCTCTCGGTAACGAAAGATGACATGATGCTTAGAACACGTGAGTATTTCTTCCTCTCACCCCATTCACCGTGTTCATCTCTCCTCCAAACCTGTTTTTCATCGTCTCCTCTCCCCCTGCTCCTCTCTTGATAATCGCATTAGCTCCAATCCCTCGTATTGAAATCCCAAACTGCTCTGCGTATTAATCGTGCAGGAATCTCGTTACAGCTTCTGCTGTAATTTAAGCCATCTGCTGAGGGGGGGGACAGCGGGAGAACTTTTGCACGCCCCGGGCCCCTGTGTCTGCGTTTGTGAGGTAGCTATCCGCATGCTTGCTCCTCTCTTTTCCTAAATAGAATGAGCTTGAAAAAGACGGATAAACAGAACAGACAAGTCAAGCTCTGATACTCTGTCCTCATGTGACCCCTGAGCTCTCTTGTATACCAAGTGTCTAATTCCTAAATCCAGCACACACAGTAAGTGCTGTTGATATAAAGTGATACTGGAACTCTAGGAGAGTCTATGCTCGCTAGTCTCGTGTAGCCAGATTTTTGACTATCAGCATAAAGTCTGGTCCACATTGCAGCTAATTCTGGTCAAGAACTAGCCATTTAAACAGGAAGAGACCATCTGACTTGCATGTAAAGTGGCCAACCAGAGATACTATTATTTTTATTGAGTAACAAATATTTTAATTGTAAACATTCATATTTTGCGTGATTCCTACAAGTAATTTCAGTAGCACTTTCTATGAAAACCATGCTTATAATGAATTATAGCTCCATTTATACTGATTTATAAGTATTACTAATTTATAAACACTCATTAAGACCTATACTGCATTATAAGAACAGTTAGTTACATTTATATTATTATTTATAATTACTTATAAGTCATGCATTTTCTTTTTCAATGTGCATGCTCATAAACCATTATACACTGATTTATAAGTATGAATTAGTCAGTCGATTGGTTGACTTTCAGATTAATTTATGTCAAATAAGTTAAAATATTGTTATTAATAGCCGTGTTGTTCTTATAAATACTTATTACAAGTGATAATACAGTTACTAAGCTCTATAAATGCATCATCGATGGCTTTAAGTAAAGTGAAACATAGGATGCGATATTCCTAAAGCAAATGTTAAGAGATCACGAAGATGTTCTCATAATACATTTTAAGTTGTTTACTTGTAATTTTAACTAATAAACAATAATTCCTGTAGTAAAATGATGGAAAAACAAAACAAAACAGAAATCATTGTGTAACAGTTCATTGTTATGGGAAGAAGGCGAACATTTAAACACTTTAATAATAAAATAAACAAATACAAAATGAAAGTAAAGACATCAGCCCCTCATGGACGACTCACATATAACAAAACACAACATAAATCCAGGCCTGGCCTCTCTCGATCTCCACTGTCGTCGCTCCTCCGTGAGAGACAAGAGACCGGTGCGTCCCGCAGGAGTCACTCATCAGTAATCACGGCACCAGCCTCGCGCCGTTCTCTCACGGCCCTCGACCTCGTCCTGTTCGCCACACATTAATACATATAGTTTATGTTACATACTAGCAAAACACAGCAACAATATAAAAAAAAATAAATAAAAAAAATTCAAACTGCTATAAGCAATGCCTTGAGGAGATACACTTAATGCTGGTAAATAAGTATAATGGGGCTATAATTCATTCAAGCATGGGCTTCATTGAAAATGTTACAGCAATTGCTTTCTACTGGACTTGGGACCATCGAACTTGGAAGCATTGGGACCACTGAACTTGGGACCACCGGACCAGGAAGCGCCTGAGACCACTGGACTTAGGACCACTGGACTTGGATGCGCTGAGCACACTGGATTTGAAAGGGCTGAGCCCATTGGACTTGGAAGCATTGGGACCACTGGACTTGGGACCACCGGACTTGGATGCGCTGAGCCCACTGGACTTTGAAGCACTGGGACCACTGGACATGGAAGCATTGAGACCACTGGAATTGGGACCACCAGATTTGGAGGTGCTAAAGCCATCAAACTTGAGACCACTGGACTTGGAAGTGCTGAGTACATTGGAGTTGGAAGCATTGAGACCACCAGACTTGGTAGCACTGAGCCTACTGGACTTGAAAGTGCTGAGACCACTGGACTTGGAAGTGCTGAGTACATTGGAGTTGGAAGCATTGAGACCACCAGACTTGGTAGCACTGAGCCTACTGGACTTGAAAGTGCTGAGACCACTGGACTTGGGACCACCGGACTTGGAATCACTGAGCCCACCGGACTGGGAAGCATTGAGACCACCAGACTTGGAAGCGTTGGGCACACTGGACTTGAAAGGGCTGAGACCACCGAACTTTGGACCACAACTGTTACAGCCATGGCAGGTAAATTCAGTGATGGACCAAGTTTCTGCTGGAGCTTGGGACGTATAGAAGTTGTGACAGAAATTATGTGAATTTTAATTTACCTTGTTAAGACTCATTCAAACTACATGAGCATATTGATGCAATGCAATATGCAATGATGCAATACTCCTGGTCTGAGGCTTCCATAAATATTTAGTTTATATTGTAGCGTAATGTTTCAACTAAGTTTAATGGTGCAGTGCAAACATTTTTAGTAGTTTGTATTTTGTATTTTAGTGCTCCTTTATGTCACAACTAGGTTAAGATGTGACTTTCACACAAAATAGTTGCTGTTATTCTACAAATTCAATGTGGTCACATGCATTTTCAACTACCTATGAGTACAGGTCCTTCTAAAAAAAATAGCATATTGTGATAAAGTTCATTATTTTCCGTAATGTAATGATAAAAATTAAACTTTCATATATTTTAGATTCATTGCACACCAACTGAAATATTTCAGGTCTTGTATTGTTTTAATACTGATGATTTTGGCATACAGCTCATGAAAACCCAAAATTCCTATCTCAAAAAATTAGCATATTTCATCCGACCAATAAAATAAGTGTTTTTAATACAAAAAAAGTCAACCTTCAAATAATTATGTTCAGTTATGCACTCAATACTTGGTCGGGAATCCTTTTGCAGAAATGACTGCTTCAATGCGGCGTGGCATGGAGGCAATCAGCCTGTGGCACTGCTGAGGTGTTATGGAGGCCCAGGATGCTTCGATAGCGGCCTTAAGCTCATCCAGAGTGTTGGGTCTTGCGTCTCTCAACTTTCTCTTCACAATATCCCACAGATTCTCTATGGGGTTCAGGTCAGGAGAGTTGGCAGGCCAATTGAGCACAGTAATACCATGGTCAGTAAACCATTTACCAGTGCTTTTGGCACTGTGAGCAGGTGCCAGGTCGTGCTGAAAAATGAAATCAGATGGAAGCATGAAGTGCTCCAAAATCTCCTGATAGCTAGCTGCATTGACCCTGCCCTTGATAAAACACAGTGGACCAACACCAGCAGCTGACATGGCACCCCAGACCATCACTGACTGTGGGTACTTGACACTGGACTTCAGGCATTTTGGCATTTTGGCAGTCCAGTGCTGCTTCTCTGTAGCCCAGGTCAGGCGCTTCTGCCGCTGTTTCTGGTTCAAAAGTGGCTTGACCTGGGGAATGCGGCACCTGTAGCCAATTTCCTGCACACGCCTGTGCACGGTGGCTCTGGATGTTTCTACTCCAGACTCAGTCCACTGCTTCCGCAGGTCCCCCAAGGTCTGGAATCGGTCCTTCTCCACAATCTTCCTCAGGGTCCGGTCACCTCTTCTCGTTGTGCAGCGTTTTTTGCCACACTTTTTCCTTCCCACAGACTTCCCACTGAGGTGCCTTGATACAGCACTCTGGGAACAGCCTATTTGTTCAGAAATTTCTTTCTGTGTCTTACCCTCTTGCTTGAGGGTGTCAATGATGGCCTTCTGGACAGCAGTCAGGTCGGCAGTCTTACCCATGATTGCGGTTTTGAGTAATGAAACAGGCTGGGAGTTTTTAAAAGCCTCAGGAATCTTTTGCAGGTGTTTAGAGTTAATTAGTTGATTCAGATGATTAGGTTAATAGTTCGTTTAGAGAACCTTTTCATGATATGCAATTTTTTTGAGATAGGAATTTTCGGTTCCCTTTCGTTGTCACTCCGAGTTACGTCGGATGACAACGAATGGGGTTTCGCTTAGAAAGCCTATCAACTTCGAGTATTACAAAACGAGCCAATGGCAAAGAAATGCCATGGGTCTGCGGAATTTGCATAGCGTATCTCCGCCTTACCTCGTGGGTATAAAAGAAGGAGGCTGGCAACATGCAGGTATGTTTTCGCCAAGTTAATCCTTCGTTCCACAAGCCATCTCTGAACTGTCAGCTTTACAGACGAGTGAGATTCTCTGGTGTTGGTGTGACGGCGATCTCCCGGCGAGTGCGTGCTTCCTGCTAATCTGTGCAGTGGTTTGCCAGTGAGTGTGTTTCTCCCTGGGCGCTTCAACACTCTCAGAGTTTCTTTCTCTCACAAAAGAGCTCGCACGAGGCACGTCTTTTTAAAGACGGCTCGCCCGTGCATTTCTGGTCGCGGTTGACTCATTTACGATTTTGATGGGCACATTCTCTGCTCTGCCTGCTTGGGCTTGATCGCGCTAGAGCAGCGTTTGTAGTTGACTTCCGTGTGGATGTTCTCCCCGCGGGAACGTGATCATCGCGTTATTATGGTCGAGACTCATTGATCTTGTTAGAGAGAGAGTCCCCTCATCCACACCCCGATCTAACACTCTCCACGTGAGGTGCTACTTCGGCTGGTGGCCAGGGTGACCTGAGGCTGTTGGTGTGGAACAATGGCGCTGACTATCTGTCCGTGCCCCACGCCCCCCTCTTTATTGACGCAACCCGTGAACGTTCACCGGATGCCCGCGGGCCCGTCTTCGGACCCCCCGCGGGTTTTCCCTTGACGTTCCAGAATCGGATCTGTTGTCCATCGCAGCATCACAGGGCGGGCAATAATTTTCAGGAAGTGAAGATTTGACAGTGCTGCCACTTTCGGGTGTGCATATGGCATTTGTCAAGTCAGATCCTGAGATGACGGCCATGCTTTCCCGGGACGATTGGTTTTTGGGGTGGCCGCGGACCCTCGTCGCCGTCTAACCCCAATACCTTTCTTCTCGGATGTGCATCAGGAGATCTCGAAATCCTCGAAGACCCCAGGTCTTCCAGCGATCCCTCGTTGATCTCCTCCGCCCTTCCTTCCCTCTGGGGCCGCTGCCCATGGGTACACTGGGGTCCCCCCGGTTGAACGCTCTGTTGCGATGCTAATCTGTCCTCAGAGTGCTTCTTCTCGGCGCGATCCTAAGCACCCATCCAAAGCCTGTAGTTTTTCGTCTACATTTGTGGCGAAATCCTATAGCGCCCAGGACAGGCCATCGCCTCACTGCATGCCATGGCCATTCTGCTGGTCTACCTGGCCCAGGTGTTCATGGACATGCAGGAGGGTAAGACTGACCTGGGGCTCTTCATTGAGCTGCGCGCCGCCACTGACCTTGCTCCCCGAGCGACGAAAGTGGCCGCACGCTCCCTGGGTCAGGTGATGTTCACCATTCAAGCCTGTGGCTAACCTGTCCGATGTGCAGAATGTCCGGCGGAACCGTCTGCCCGACACCCTCATATCCCAGGTCGGCCCTTCGGCGGTGCCGTTGAGGGCTGTACAACAGTTCTCAACTGCCCATGAGCAGACTGTGGCATTCTGCCCCGACGGCCCTCCGTCCGCTCAGATCCCTCAGTCTGCCCATCTGCCGAAGGCCGTGGGGGGACGCCACAGCCCTCTCCTGCCCCGCCCCCGGCTAAACGCCGGGCTAAGCGGCGCTCCTGAGACAGGCTGCTCAGGGATGATGGTCACTTCTCAGGAGATGGTAGCAGGACCACTCCTTCCCCCGGTGGAGGGCAGGGGGAGAATCCCTCGATTTCCACTCTCCACTGCTCACCCCAGGGTGGGCAGCAGCCTAATGTGGTTAAAGAAGTGACACGTTCATCCCTGAGCACACAGAGTTCTCGGACGACACGGTGCGCCGCCTCCGAGCCGTGCACCCCTCGTCCTCCTCTGTCCCAGAGCAGGATGACAGCACGCGCCATCCCCGGACCGTGCAGCTCTCATCCCCCTCTGTCGCCAGACCCCTGGCAGAGCAGACCCCCGTGGAACGTTCGTCCTTCCCTGGTCTCCTCTGTCAGGACGCGGTCTATGACTGCGCCCCCACACCGGGCCGCTATGCCGTCCACGTCCGGGCCAGTCATACCGCCTCGCTGCCCCACCGACGGGAAGTCTGTGGTTCGCATGACCCTGCTGGTATAGTTCTTGGGAGCCTGGCTAGAGCTCCCCAACTTGTCCCGCTGGGTCGCACGAACGATCTGGCTCGGCTACGCGATTCAATTCGCGCGGTCTCCTTCCCGCTTCAGGGGAGTCCGCTCCACTATGGTCAGTGGCAATGCCCCTATTATGAGAGCGGAGGTTGCCACCCTGCTGGCGAAGGGTGCGATCGAGACTGTCCCTCCAGCCGAAATGTAGTCCGGCTTCTACAGCCCGTACTTCATTGTCCCGAAGAAAACCGGTAGGTTAAGGCCAATCCTGGACCTGCGTGCGCTGAACCGCTCCCTTCACAGGCTGCCGTTCAAAATGCTCATGGCCAAGCGCATTTTCGAATGTGTGCGGCCTCGGGATTGGTTTGCAGAGATCGACCTGAAGGACGCCTACATTCATGTCTCCATTCTCCCTCGACACTGACCGTTCCTACGGTTTGCTTTCGAGGGGCAGGCATATCAGTACGCGGTTCTCCCATTCGGGCTGGCCCTGTCTCCTCGCGTCTTCACGAAGATTGTCGAGGCTGCCCTTGTTCCCCTACGGGAACACGGGGTTCGCATCCAGAACTATCTCGACGACTGGCTGATCCTAGCTCACTCTCGAGACCAGGTTTGCGAACACAGGGACCTAGTGCTCTGGCACCTAGCCCGTCTGGGCCTTCGGGTCAACTGGGAGAAGAGCAAACTTTGCCCCGTGCAGAGGATCTCTTTTCTCGGTATGGAAATCGATGCGGTCACCATGTGTATGGTTTATGCGCCGTGTGTCGCAACTCGCCCGCCACCTCCTCATATGGAGCCAGAAGCATCTGAGGTCGCTTCGTGCCATTTATATCCCCGGAGCCCTGAACCGTGTGGCCGACGAGCTATCATGGCTTCAGCCCCTCCCGGGAGAATGGCGGCTCCATCCCCGGTCGGTTCAGCTGATTTGGGACCAGTTCGGGGACGCACAGATAGATCTGTTTGCCTCCCACGACTCGACCCATTGCGCCCAGTATTGTTCCCTGACCGAGGGCATGCTCGGCACGGATGCTCTGGCACACAGCTGGCCGCAGGGCCGCAAGTATGCGTTTTCCCCAGTGAGCCTTCTTGCGCAGACCTTGCGCAAGGTCAGGGAGGACGAGGAGCAGGTCATGCTGGTTGCGCCGTACTGGCCCACCAGGACCTGGTTTTCCGAACTGGTTCTCCTCGCGACAGCACCTCCCTGGCCCATACCTCTGAGGAAGGACCTCCTTTCTCAGGGACGGGGCACCCTTGGCACCCTCGTCCCGATCTTTGGAACCTCCACGTGTGGCTCCTGGACGGGACGAGGCAGGTTGAGTACCCTACCACCACCGGTGGTGGCTACCATCACTTCCGCTAGAGCATCGTCCAGTCCACAAGACATGTCTACGCGTTGAAGTGGAACCTCTTCGTCAACTGGTGCTCTTCTCGCTGAGAAGACCCCCGGAGATGTTCGATCAGTGTCGTGCTTTCCTTCCTACAAGACGGGTTGGAGCGAAGGCTGTCTCCCTCCACCCTCAAGGTCTATGTCGCCGCTATTGCCGCACAACACTACCTTGTTGAAGGTAAGTCCTTAGGGAAGCACGACCTGATCGTCAGGTTCCTGAGAGGAGCGAGGAGACTGAATCCTCCTCGCCCTCCTCTCGTTCCCTCTTGGGACCTCTCAGTGGATTTAACTGCCCTGCAGAGTGCTCCCTTTGAGCCTCTGCAATCAGTCGAGCTTAAATTTCTGTCAATGAAGACAGCGCTCCTGGTTGCATTGGCCTCCATCAAGAGGGTAGGGGACCTGCACGCATTCTCCGTTGACAAAGCGTGCCTGGAATTTGGGCCGGCTCACTCTCACGTGATCCTGAGACCCCGGCCTGGTTATGTGCCCAAGGTTCCTACCACTCCCTTCCGGGACCAGGTGGTGAACCTGCAAGCACTGCCCCTGGAGGAGGCAGACCCAGCCTTGGCACTGCTCTGTCCAGTACGCGCTCTTCGCGCATATGTAGACAGGACGCAGTGTTTCAGGACCTCAGACCAGCTCTTTGTCTGTTATGGTGGGAAGCTGAAGGGAAAGGCTCTCTAGGCAAAGGTTGTCTCACTGGATAGTGGACGCCATTGCTTTGGCATACCAGCAGCAAGGTCGACCGTGCCCCCTTGGTGTGACTGCCCACTCCACCCGGAGCGTGGCGTCCTCTTGGCCTCTAGCGCATGGCGCCTCGCTAACAGACATCTGCAGAGCTGCAGGCTGGGCGACACCGAACACATTCGCCAGATTCTATAATCTCCGAGTGGAGCCAGTGTCCTCTCATGTACTCGCTTCAACCAGCTAGTACTGGACCCGCTCAGGTGTCTTCGCTTGCTCGCCATTCCACTCCACGGACTGGATACGTGCGATTTTTCCTCAGGTGAGCTTCTCCGAAAGCCCTGAGTTCCTCCAGCACTTCTGACGTCGGCGCCAGTGTCTATTGCCTGCGCGCCGGCTAGGTGCCTCCCGTGTGCATGGTCCCTCCCCTGAGCGACCCCCACATGTGTATTTCCACTGTAAGCCTCTCTGAGCATGTGTCTTTCCCTTGGCAAGCCACCTTGCCACCCCTGGGGTTGAAATATTCCACCTGCGGCTGGACACCCCAGTGTTCTCCATATGGATTCCTCCGGGTCATATGTGTATTCTCTAAGTCCCCCCCCCCCCCTCTCTGGGTTGGCAGTAATTGCATATTCCTCTAAACTTATGGGATATGCTCCCCAGTGTACCTTGGTATTCCTGTGCTAAATAGGAGTCCTTCGTCCGTGCCAGTCTAACGACAGGGATCTCAGATTTACGCAGGGCACTGGAAGACAGCCGAGAAGGTGGCGTGATTAGACTGGTAACCCCATTCGTCGTCATCCGACGTAACTCGGATTGACAACGAAAGGGAACGTCTAGGTTACGTTACGTCTGCCTGCCACTTTCCGCTGTTCGCAGGGATCGCCTGACCTCGGTTTTGGCTCAGCGGTTTTGAACTCAGCGAAGAAACATACCTGCATGTTGCCAGTGTCCTCCTTTTATACCCACGAGGTAAGGCGGAGATACGCTATGCAAATTCCGCAGACCCATGGCATTTCTTTGCCATTGGCTCGTTTTGTAATACTCGAAGTTGATAGGCTTTCTAAGCGAAACCCCATTCGTCGTCATCCGACGTAACGTCTCCGTTCCCTACTCAGGGAACGAGGGTTACATACGTAACCGAGACTTTTTCATGAGCTGTATGCCAAAATCATCAGTATTAAAACAATAAAAGACCTGAAATATTTCAGTTGGTGTGCAATGAATCTAAAATATATGAAAGTTTAATTTCTATCATTACATTATGGAAAATAATGAACTTTTTCACAATATGCTAATTTTTTTAGAAGGACCTGTATGTTTTAAGTGGCTGTAATGGCGTCTCTTGTATCACTATGCACTCTCGTTCTTCTCACATAATAAAGCAATTCAAATAAATATTTCACATTTTATTCAATTATTTATTTGGTAAGTAGCTATGTAATAAGCAGGATAATGTACAGCCAGTCAATCAGTCAGTCATAATCGCATCACATTGGGGTTCTAATCACCCTGTCAGAGTTTATTTTGCAATAATGACATTGACTGCATTAGCCAGCTATATTCTAGTGTATGTATAGCCTACGCTAATGTACTTAGATTTCCATCTGTCATTCTTAACTCTGTTGCATATCAAAGTTACAAACAAACATTTTGCATATTCTTCTCAGCATGTTGAGTGTATGTGTAGAGTTTACAGTTTAATAGATTAATCAACAGCATATGTGATAGTAATATGAAGGATTATAATCTTGTGTGAGCTAAACCAGCTTGTGGTGTTTGCTACATCCTGTTTGGGCCAATTATGCTACAATCTGTTCCGGATGTGAAGGGGGACACCCGTGTGCTGAAGCTGTAGACCTCTTATCTCACATTCAGAGAGAAAGAGAGTGCGTTTTACGGAGCTTTGTTCTTCCTGCCTCACAGGAAGTGAGCTGGATTGCCATTCAGTGAAAGTGTGTGTGTGTGTGTGTGTGTGTGTGTGTGTGTGTGTGTGTGTGTGTGTGTGTGTGTGTGTGTGTGTGTGTGTGTGTGTGTGTGTGTGTGTGTGTGAGTGTGTGTGTGTCCTGGTACGTTATGTGGACAAAATATCCCCTTAAAGATGACAACATCTGAAATCATTGTCCTAATTTTTTGGTCCCCATGAGGACAGCTCAACAGCTTCTAAATCATACTGAGATATTTTTTGAATATATAAAAATGCAGAAAGGTTTTTTTTTATGGGTAAACAGTTATACAGTTTGTACAGTATAAAAATCATTGTGTCTATGGAAAGTCCACATAAAACACGGAAACCCAACGTGTGTGTGTGTAGGTGTGTGTGTGTGTGTGTGTGTGTAGCTGCCCTGGAGTGAGCAGCACAGAAGATAGGAAGAAAAAAAGAGAAAGGTTCAAAATGAAATAATATTGAACTCAGCAGTATTCAAAAAAGAAAATGCTGTTAAGTTTTGATATGTTACGTTTTCAGAAATAGCTCTAGGCTGCCCACATAGAAATATGGAGAAGGAGAACGTTAAAGAAAGGCTAAACCTATGATCTATCCATCTTCCCCCGGCCTGCTTCCTCCTTTTATTCCCTCCTCATCATCCCATTCCTTCATTCTATTATCTCCGGGCTGGTGAATGAAAGCACGTCATGGGCCGCAGGAACAGAATCATGGGAGATCTGTGTTTATGGTCTGCAGGGTCTGATTAGTGGGCGAACATGACATAAGCTTTCTGACATTCACCTTTCTCCTGACTTCTTCATCTACACATTTTTTCATGCAGGGATTTTTTTCTTTTCCTCAAACCATTTTCAGAGCCACGCAGGATGGGTTCAGTCTATGGTAGTTTAAATGTTGCCCTGGGCGTCTCACATGAATTGTTAGACCCTTATCAGGAGCGCAAAAGAAACATGAAGATAGAGAGCATCTTCTTCCTGGTATTTTCTTTTTAGAAAGCAATGAAGTCAAATTGTAGGAAAATATCAAAAGAAATTCTGATGGCGGTCAACTTTTATCCAGCATTAGGAATCATGCTCATAAAAGTATCTGCTCATAAAGTAGTTCCTCGTAAAATGAGTCTTTAATGTACATGACGTAACTGGAGTGCATGATTTTATTATTCGTGAAAATGTTCTTCTCTGAAGGCATTTCTCGTGCAAGCAGGGTTTAAACTCATTTCAATCCCATCACAGAAACTGAGGATGGGGAAATGCGAATTGTTATTAAAGAGCTTGTTATGTGGCAACACCTATCATGCACTGCTCACTTACACCAGCTTCAAGAAATTATCAGTGAACTCTCAGAAAAAAAGAAAAAATTCTGGAAACATGCAGTTCCACTCTGTGTATTTTTACGTGGTAAGAGGAAGTTTTGACTTTCTGAGAACGTTGATAAACAGCAAAATTGAAGTTTATTTGTGATGATAAAGAGATGCAGATGTGATTTCAATCGAGGGAGACACAAAGGTAAATATTATTACAATTGTAAATAATTTAAAAAGATACATATATAAAAATAGATTGTGAACACTAGGGGGAAGATGGAAGGAGGAAGGAGCGATTGAATTCTGGTTCGGACTAAGCTATTGAATCAAGTGTGAAATCACGCTTACTTAGCTATATTTTGGGAATAAACTGAATTTTGTGGAATCCTTATATGGAAAAACAATTCATAAATTATGTTTAATAATATCAGGTGTTTGTACTGTTTTATGGACTATTAAGGCCCGTTCACTCCAATGACAATAACGATAAAGATAATGATATAGTTCTAAAAATAGTTTTCAATATTTAAGAATAGCAGAGTTCACACCACAGCTTTAACAATAACGACATAGAGAAACAATATAGTTGGTGTTACGTAATGCAGACACTGAAGAGGAAGATGGAGGGTTTACAGTGAGGATTATTGTCAGCAATGGGGCAGTGATGAAGTGAGCAGGGTTAGAGTCCAAAGGATGATCTTGAGGGAGACACAGAGGAATGACAGGGAGATCGCTGGAGACAGGGAGAATAGTCAGGTAGGTGTACTCGAGACCGGACAATGAGCTGGGGTGAAGTGTGTGTATAAGTAGTGTAGGTAATGAGGGTAATGATGAGGTGCAGGTGTGTGTGATCATGAACGACATGCAGATGGGAACCAAGGAGAGTGATGGGAGATGAAGTGCAGAACTGTGACAGTTTTTCCAAGCTGTTGAACAATAAAACACTGGATTCTGTGCATTTAAAATGGCAGGCGACATAGCGGAGAAGTTAATCGCAGAGGAACGGAAAAATCGACAACTGTTTGACAAGTCAAGCCTCTTTTCAAGAAAATGTATATGGAAAACAATCGTTCATACCCTCTGAATAAATAGTGAGAAGTATTACCTCAGGTATCCAGCGCTCGTTTCGACAACATTGTCTTGCTTCCTTTGAAGTTGCGGTGAAAAAGACTAGGTGTTGTTTTTATTCCACTATATTGATTACGTCAGCTTCACTCAAAACATAGCATGCTGAGGACATCTGCTGGTTAAAGAACACCAAAAACTTTTGAAACCGCAGCGCGCGAGCATAGACTAAACAGACCGTTATCGATTGTTGGTGTGGAGGTAATTATACATAGTTATCATTATAGTTATCTTCTTGGTGTGAACGTTCCTTATTTGTTCTTTATATTTGTTAAACAATAATGATGTACTAAAAATGGAAAAGTTTTCCTTTATGTTTTTTCGCGTACAGATTTCTATAACTCGCACCCACAAACGTTTTGGGAGTTGAGCGCACCTGTTTTCAGCACTTTCGCGTACAGATGACAACCTTGTCAAAACGATCCCCGTTCACATGAATCCACGAAAATGACTAAAACGTAGTATTATTCATGCAAGGCCAGTAGAATGCGATTTCTCTTGTAAAGAAACTACGTACATATAGACTGAACACGTAATACGCATGCGCATCACGTCGCCGTTTTCACAAAGATTTACACAAAGATTTACACAAAGATTATAACAGTATAGTTTTCTAAAACTTGCACTTTGTTTGCAAGGACTTAGTCGCATAAATGAATGGGTGAAATGCATAAACAGTGTTGTGTAAACGGCTCCTTAGTCTGTTTCATCTTGTTTTCAGGTGTGTTCGACGATACGAGAGTTGCCAGCGTGTGTCACGGATGGAACAGGAGTCAGACTGGTGGTAAGTGAAG
Organism: Gila orcuttii; assembly: GCA_026230005.1. Classification (NCBI taxonomy): domain Eukaryota; kingdom Metazoa; phylum Chordata; class Actinopteri; order Cypriniformes; family Leuciscidae; genus Gila; species Gila orcuttii. The sequence continues at coordinate 36,766,794 of JAPDVR010000021.1, forward strand.
TAGTTTATTTAACAGGTTTTGCAGAAGCAGTCAGAGATATGGTGAGTATATAGACAGATGATAGTTGATTGGTAACTTAACTGAAGATTAACTAGAGTCTCTGTTGCAGATGCAGGTGAAAGATCCCAGGCACGGATGCAGACGGATGGCTGAAGACTGAGGAAGAGTTCTGAGGGCAAGGCTTGCATGAAGTCCAGAGGAAGGCAGGTAAGTAGCGGGTAAGTAGCATGAGAGAGTCTGTGAGTCATGTATTGACGAGACCAGACAAGGAGTGAATGCAGGGGAGCTGAATATAAAGGGAGATGTGATGATGGGGTGCAGGTGATGGTGATTAGAACTCGGGTGACAATGAACGAGTGGGCGGAGTGAGTGAATGAGTGGGAGGAGTGGATGAAGCTGGTGGAATCCTGACAGTACCCCCCTCCTATGAGGTGGCTCTTGACGACTGAGAAGAGGGACGAGGACGTTGACGAGGTCTACCCCGGGGCCTGGGAGCCGGGCGATCAGGATGGTCGGCGTGGAACTGGGTGAGTAAGACTAGATCCAAGATGTCCTCGCGAGGAACCCACGACCGCTCCTCTGGGCCATAGTCCTCCCAGTTGACCAGGTACTCCAGCCTTGGACCTCAACGCCGTGAGTCCAAGATGGTGCGGACCTGGTTGATGGGCTCTTCCACGATGGGAACCAGAGGAGGAGGTACGTCGGCTGGAACAGATTCTGTGGAAGGAGGAGTGACAGGTTCAGTGAAGGGTTTTAACAGAGACACATGGAAGGAAGGTGAGATCTGGTATTGAAGAGGAAGGTTGAGTCTGTAGGTGACATCGTTCAGCTGCCTCTGTACGGTGAATGGACCAATGTATCGAGGACTCAGCTTACGGCAAGGCAGGTGGAGGCGAATGTCCCGGGTCGACAGCCACACCTTCTGACCTGGCTGATATTGCGGAGGTTCCGAGTGCCGACGATCAGTTTGATCCTTATGCCTCCGCACTGCCTGCTGGAGATGCACGTGAGCCGAGTCTCATACCCTCTCACTCTGATGGAACCAGTAATCGACAACTGGAACCTCTGAGGGCTCACCCCACCAAGGGAAGAGAGGGGGTTGAAAACCCAGGACACACTGGAAGGGGGTGAGCCCAGTGGTAGACTGCCGAAGGGAGTTCTGGGCGTATTCAGCCCAGGGAAGGAACTGGCTCCAGGTGTCCTGGTACTGGTGGCAGTAGGTCCTCAGGTACGGTCCAATCTCCTGGATCTTCCGCTCAGTCTGGCCGTTAGTCTGAGGGTGGTATCCAGAAGACAAGCTGACCGTAACCCTGAGGAGTCTGAAGAACGTTTGCCACACTCTAGAGATGAATTTTGGACCTCTGTCCGAGACAATATCTTCGGGAATACCGAAGTTCCGAAACACATGATTGAAGAGGGCCTCTGCGGCCTCAAAAGCAGTTGGAAGTCCTGGTAATGGAATCAGCTTGCAGGCCTTAGAAAACCGATCCACAACAACGAAGATGCATGTGTGGTTGCTGGATCGGGGCAGGTCAGTCATGAAGTCCACCCCAATATGAGACCACGGTCGCTGAGGGATTGGAAGTGGCACGAGCTTGCCCTCCGGGAGTCTTCTGGGGGTGTTGGTAACGGCACAGACTGAGCATCCTCTGACGTACCTGGACACATCCTGGGAGATGGACGGCCACCAGTACCGGTTACTGAGGAGCGAGAGGGTACGCCTGCTACCTGGATGTCCAGAGCCCAGAGTGGAATGAGCGGAGTCCAGAAGGGCGGTGCGAACGTGGCAAGGTACGAAGACGCGCCCCTCTGGACCTCCCGGCGGAGCGGGATGACGACGGTTCTCTTCGGCCAGCTGCTCGTCGATGTCCCAGATGATAGGGTTGACGAACATGGCTGGAGAGAGAATGGGTTCTGGTGATGAATCTTCACTGGGAGGACTATGAATACAGGAGAGAGCATCAGCTCTACAGTTCTTACTGCCCGGTCGGTAAGACACGAGGAAATCAAAGCGGGTAAAGAAGAGGACCCATCAGGCTTGGCGTGGGTTAAGTCTCTTAGCCTCTCTGAGGTATTCTAAATTGCGATGATCCGTGATGACGTGAAATTGGTGGTTAGCTCCCTCCAGCCAATGCCTCCACTCCTCTAAAGCCAACTTGATGGCGAGCGGCTCACGATTGCCGATATCGTAGTTCCGCTCCGCAGGGGATAGGTTCTTAGAGAAGAAGGCACATGGATGGAGTTTAGGAGGATCACCCTGCCGCTGGGAGAGTACCTCTCCAACCCCCGTAGAGGATGCGTCCACCTCAACGACAAAGGGAATCTCGGGATCCGGATGAACCAGGATTGGAGCGGTCTGAAAGGCCTCCTTGAGGTGTTGAAAGGTGACGGTGGCTTCAGGAGATAAGGACAGAGACTTGGGCCGGCCCTGGAGAGAAGATGTTAGAGGAGCACTGATGTGACTGTAGTTCTTGATGAATCTTCGATAGAAATTGGCGAATCCTAGGAATCGCTGAAGATCTTTTACAGTTGATGGCTGGGGCCAGTTCAAATAGCTTCCACCTTCCGTTGGTCCATCCGAACTTCGAGTTGGTCAATGACGTAGCCCAGAAATTGAACTGAGGTGGTGTGAAACTCACATTTTTCCAGCTTGAGTTACAGTTGATGAGCTCTCAGTTTCTCCAGGACAAGAGAGACGTGGTGTTGATGTTCAGTGAGGGAAGAAGAGTAGATGAGAATATCGTCAATGTAGACAACCACAAATTTGTTGAGATATTCTCTGAAAACCTCGTTCATGTATCCCTGGAAGACGGGTGGAGCGTTGGACAATCTGAAGGGCATAACTTGGTACTCATAATGGCCGGAGGGCATGATGAAAGCCGTCTTCCACTCATCGCCTTGACGAATTCAGATCAGGTTATACGCACTGCGTAAATCAAGTTTAGAGATTTACAGGCTCCACGCAGCTGCTCCAAAGCTGCTGGGACCAGAGGAAGGAGATAGCTAAATTGCACAGTTTGAGAGTTGAGATGACGGTAATCTATGCACGGCCTCAAGCCTCCGTCCTTCTTGGCCACGAAGAAGAAGCTGGAAGCGGCAGGGGATGTGGATGGACGAATGTACTCTTGCTTGAGGGCTTCCTCCACATACTCCTCCATGGCCTTCTGCTCCAGGATGGACAGAGGATAGACACAGCCTTTAGACAGAGTGGCTCCAGGTAGCAGGTCGATGGCGCAGTCCCATGGCCGATGAGGTGGTAGTTTGGTTGCCAGTTGCTTGCTGAACACATCCTGGAACGCCCTGTACTCCGCTGGAATCTCCACCTGGTGTTGGATCTCAGGACTCTCAATTGACGTGGAACAAACGGGAAACTCGGGGCTTCCCTCTGAAGATGAAGAACTTTGTTGAATTCTTTTGACCGCCGATATGCAGGAAGGGAAACAGTTCTCACCCCAACGAAGGACCTCCCCGGACATCCAGTCGATGGTGGGTTGGTGTTGGACCATCCAAGGGCGTCCCAGGATGAGCTCAGCAGTGGACTCCTCCAGCACCATAAAGGAAATCTCCTCAGTGTGAAGGCAGCCAACGCAGAGCTTCAGTGTGGGGGTGAAATAACGAATTCGACCTCGACCCAGCGGTTTACCTTGAATAGTTTGAACTCGAAGATCTTGGAGGTTTCGGCGTTTACGGATGTTCAGTTTCTGTTGGAGTTGCGTGGATATGAAGTTCCCCACGGAACCATAGTCGAGGAGGGCTTGTGCTGAGACACATACATGAGAGGTTAATAAATGGACAGTAGTACGATTCAAAGGTGCAATCTTGGGAGGAATCTGAATGGTGCTTACCGCTGGGTGTTGAGGTCGAACGGGGCAGGTGCTGATGAGATGTTTATCTCCCCCACAGTACAAGCAGAGGTGATGTTGAATGCGACGCTGCTGCTCTGTAGAAGAGAGATGAGTCGAGTCTACTTGCATAGGCTCGGGTGCTGGAGGAGCGCCTGATGGAGCCGAGGGCGGAGAACATACAGCGGAAGCAGGGTTATTGCAGGCAGACAAATGTTGGGATACCCGAATGGTTCTCTGAATGAGACTCTCAATTCTCCCTATTCTCCCAATTCTATTGAGTCTTCAAGTACCACAATCAGCTGACGGATGTCGGGGTTGAGACCATGTCGGAAGGCAGTTATCAGAGCGGTTTCATTCCAGCCACTCGATGCCGCCAACGTGCGAAACTGAAGTGCATAATTACTCACCGAAGAGTTTCCCTGATGGAGATTGAACAGCTGATCGTGAACGGAGAGATCGGACACTGTCTGCCCAAACACTTCCTTGAAATGTTGCACAAAGTTCGATAGAGATTTCACAACAGGAAAATTAGAGTTCCATAAAGATTGTGCCCATTGGAGAGCTCGACCGGATAACAGGGAGATAACAAAGGCCACTCGGGCTGAATCGTTCGAAAACTGGTGTGCTTGCATCTGGAAGTATAGTGAGGTTTAAAGTAGAAAACCGCTGCAGTCCTCCGCCTCTCCGGTGAATGTCACTGGTCGGGCCATGGGACTCGCAGAGGCAGCTGACGAAGCAGTGGATGTTTGCGGAAGTGAGTGCTGGCGTGCAGAGTGGATGACATCTTCGGAAACGGAGGGTGGATTGGTAGGTGGTGAAGAAAGTAGTGATTGGCGAACCGCCTGAACGAGTTCGGCGAATGAATCGCGTGATGGATTCTCCACGGGCTCCGCTAGTTTCTGCATGTTTGGTCTGGTCTTCTGTCACGGATGGAACAGGAGTCAGACTGGTGGTAAGTGAAGTAGTTTATTTAACAGGTTTTGCAGAAGCAGTCAGAGATATGGTGAGTATATAGACAGATGATAGTTGATTGGTAACTTAACTGAAGATTAACTAGAGTCTCTGTTGCAGATGCAGGTGAAAGATCCCAGGCACGGATGCAGACAGATGGCTGAAGACTGAGGAAGAGTTCTGAGGGCAAGGCTTGCATGAAGTCCAGAGGAAGGCAGGTAAGTAGCAGGTAAGTAGCAGGTAAGTAGCAGGTAAGTAGCAGGTAAGTAGCAGGTAAGTAGCAGGTAAGTAGCAGGTAAGTAGCAGGTAAGTAGCATGAGAGAGTCTGTGAGTCATGTATTGACGAGACCAGACAAAGAGTGAGTGCAGGGGAGCTGAATATAAAGGGAGATGTGATGATGGTGTGCAGGTGATGGTGATTAGAACTCGGGTGACAATGAACGAGTGGGCGGAGTGAGTGAATGAGTGGGAGGAGTGGATGAAGCTGGTGGAATCCTGACAGCGTGCAAGCGGAAGTCGGACACTTTCTGCCACCTGTAGTGATGCTTGCTGTTGTGATTCCAGTCTGTGTTCCCCTGTCTTGTCCCATGTTTAGCAGTTCCCCATTATGTTTAATGTCTATTAGTCTCCCCAGGTGTCTCTGATTAACCACACCCCTTGTTATCTTGTTTAGCTTGTTTGCCTGTGTATTTAAGCCCTGTGTCTAGTTCAGTCTTTGTGAGTTCTTAATGTTGTTTGTCTATTGTCCTGTGCCTGAGTCTGTTTCTGCATTTGTGTTTTTGTTGTTTGAGTTTATTAAATAAAAACTGCTGCTCTTGGATCCTGCTTCAGCCACATCGTTACATTTGCGCTGTGTTTGCATACTTTACCACAGCTGAAGTGAAATAAATACAATATTTGTTAAATACAAAGACGTTTCAGATACGTTTCCATTTAATACTTTATGTACTGTCATACAGCGTCTGTTTTATTTTGATGACATAAACATGACATAATACAACATTGCGACTACATGAAAAGAGCTTTTACTGTTCTAAGAAACAGAGCTGCATGAAGTCGAACAAGCCTTTCCTGTTTCCTTTGTTTCCGCTTTTCATTTGTTTCCATAGCAACCCATTGTGTTCACCTGTGTCTTGTTTAGCCTCATTGTTTGGGCTGTGTATTAAAACCCTCGGTTACACTTTATTTTGATAGTCCACTTTGGACATTCTACTAACTATAAGTAACTTTTCAACTAAGTGTCAACTAACTCTCATTAGAGTATTATTAGACTGTTAGGTTAGGGTTTGGGTTAGGAGAATAAGTTGACTTGTAGTTGCAAAGTTACTTATAGTCAGTAGAATGTCTGTTGGGGGACCATCAAAATAAAGTGTTGGCAGATATTAAGCAGACAGTCTACTAATACTCAAATGACAGTTATTTGACATGTAGCTGCAAAGTTACTTATAGTTAGTAGAATGTCTAAAGTGGACTATCGAAATAAAGTGTTACCAAACCCTCTGTTCAATTGTTTTGTTTTATTTAGTTGAATAAAGTAAGACTATTTGCCTCATTGTAAAACCAACCCATTACAAATAAAGTTTTTAGTGGTATGGTTCATCTGTTGTTATTATAGAATTCTTTATATTAGTTGCTGAGAAGACTAATATATGAAACTGACATCTCTTGGGAGTGACACCCCTGACCTCTTTATGAGTAGGTTTAGGATAGAAAAAAATTCACAGCCCTGTTCTGCTGCCCAAAATATACACTATCATTCATATTCACAACAAAAGTGAGGATCTTTGGTTATTTATGTTAATGAACATTTGTTCAGTTGAGGCTGCTATGTATTTGACCTCAAATTTGTCTGTCACTTTGTGCACTCTTTAAATTAATGTTTCCAAAAGTGTGGTTTTGCACACTTCCCAAAGAACCTTTCAGTGATCAGAAGAATTTTTTCAGAAGTAAGTTTAAGTTTAATTATCTGAAGAACCATTTTCCACTATAAAGTACCTTTTGTGGAACAGAAAGGTCCCATGTTAAAGGTGCTTAATGGAACCATTGATGCCAATAAAGAACCTTTATTTTTTAAGAGTGTAGAAGCTTGGCTACCTAACTAGAATGGCAAAACTACACAGGACTCTCACAGACAAAGTTAGAAGGGAATCTTTGGATCTTGTCCTGGCTTGCACCTCTCCTCAATAAATCACAGGATGGTGATTAAAATGAGTAGAGTTAAGGGTGGATTTGTGTAGATAGATAGATAGATAGATAGATAGATAGACAGAGAGAAGAGAGAGAGAGAGAGAGAGAGAGAGAGAGAGAGAGAGAGAGAGAGAGAGAGAGACTGTGTGTGTGTGTGTGTGTGTGTGTGTGTGTGTGTGTGTGTGTGTGTGTGTGTGTGTGTGTGTGTGTGTGTGTGTGTGTGTGTGTGTGTGTGTGTGTGTGTGTGTGTATGTGTGTGTGTTTTATTAGAAATTATTTCTAAAAAACCCTTTTAACAACATGATCTAATGGCATGGTGGGATGAGAGATAAAGGGAAAGATACAGTGACAGAGAAAGTTACAATGTTTATTTTGCAGGCATATGCCTGATTTAACACACATGAGAAAATGTAAAAAAAAACTAACAAAACAATGGGGTGTATTTTCGAGCGTAACAAGAAACAAAAATCTAAGACAGCAAGTACTTGTAATCATCTGTTTGGTTCAGTGACACAGAATCCTGAATTAGAATTTTTAACATAGGAATTAAATTAAATTTCAAAATTAAATTAAAAAGTTCAAAATTGAAGTGGTTTTTAAAATAAATTCTCAATTCGATTCTGAATGATGCACAAATGAGCATCATTCTAACTGTTTATGACAACATATGAGGAAAGAACAAGACATAGGAACAAAGAAATATCTGAACGTCTCGGTTACGTATGTAACCCTTGTTCCCTGAGGAGGGAACGGAGATGTTACGTCAGTGACTGACAAATGGGGGTTTCGCTAGAGAGCCCTATCACCTTCGAGTATTAGAAAATGACTTCATAGACTGGATATTAAGCAGTGATCTCAATGGCTCTAAGGGCAGATAAGACCAATGCGAGGTCCCAAGAGGGTATAAGAGGAGTTGTCCCCGTGTAGTCTGAACGGACTAGTACGTGTTGGTCCTTGAGTAATGCCCGAAAGCGGTGCAGAGCCAAACGTACTGCCAGCAACTCGAGGCAATTGACATGCCAAAGGTCGGTCCTGTCGGTCCTGTCCAGGAGTCCGCGGCAGCATGTCCAGTGCACATGGCACCTCTGCCCGTGGCAGAGGCTTCTGTTGAGACAACTACATGCCTGGACACTCGTTCTAAGGGCACTCCGGCCCATAGAAAGGAGAGGTTCGACCACGGAGTGAAGGTCTGACGGCAGGCCCGAGTAACTGGTACTCGGAGCGTGCCTGGTTGCCATGCCCATCTCGGGACTCGATTGCGAAGCCAGTGCTGAAGCGGTCTCATATGAAGCAATCAGAGCAGCGTGGCAGCCGCTTCACTCCAACCCGATGCTCTCAGCTGCCCGGGCAAGCATGGCCGTCAGCTCTGGGTCCGACTCGGGCAACGCTGGCACTCCCAAGGGAGGCAACGCAGCCGAATCCCCATCTCTAGAGTAATCAAGCCCGCCTTGTGATGCTGTGAGCGACATAGCATCATCCACCGACGCCCCGAATAAAACATTCTGGGGGTCCCCCAGAAGAGCCAGCTTCACCCGGAAGCTCCACGGCTTGCAATGTGCAGGGGGGGTGTGGCCCGAGGAAAAGTCAGGTTGTTCAACACCGTAACCCTCAGATCACCCTGGCCACCACCATTCGTCAGTCACTGACGTAACTCGGAGTGACTGAACGAAAGAGAACTTATCCTTCCCAAATTTCAAGTAACTTCTGCACTTGTAAACTCAACTGTTTTCACTTTCATTTTTTGGCCAAATTCAAAGTATAGGTTGCAAAATAATGAAAAAAAAAAACGAAACTCGGAGTTAAGAGGAAGAAAGAAGTGAGACTAACTTGTGGTCTATAAATATGGCCAACCCAGTGAAAGAGGTGGATGATTGTCATTGCTGATGTTCTGATCCTTCCTGATGTATTCATGTAATAAAGCTTGGTGAGGATAAATTCAAGATTTTAAAAAATCTCTTTGGCTGAACATGATTCAATCATGGACAGTGGTTCCAAGTGATTGAAACACGTAAAACCCAACATAACCAACCATGTACAACTAACTACAATCAAGGCTGTTTATTTAACTTGAATAAATTATATCATATCAATTTAATTATTTTATTAAATAATCCTACAATTAATGCTTCTCATTTAGTCCTGTGATTTACATAACTAAACATAACTTTTCTTTACTCATGTGGTGTTCATTGTTGGCAGTTTAGAAGTATACTGGTTCCATTCAAAGTACTACCATAGAGCTTCAGTATTAAAGCTATTTGAATTCTTGTTAGCAGGGCCTCAACCCAAGCACAAGCTCAACACTTCACCACAATTGTAACCCCCCAATTTTTATTTTTTATTTTTTTTATTTGTCTGTTAGTTAAAGCAGATGGGGTCCAAAAATGTATTTGAAAATGAAGCTAAACTTGAATTAAGTTACCAGCTACTAGATTAAAGGCCCTTCATCATGTTTTTTTTTTTTTTTTAGTTTCCAAAAAGAAGAAACAGTAATTATTCTGTAAGTTAAGTAAGCCATAAGCAATAAATTAAGTAAGTTTTGTCTACATTTGCTTGCTCTTGCGACTATAAAAATGGTGTGTCAATGTTATTTAACAACACTGAGACCAAAAGGCATTTAACTATGCAACTCCAATGTCAACCAACTTTCATAAGAATATTAGTAGACTGTTATGGTTCAGGTTAGTGGAATAAGTTGACATGTAGTTGCAAAGTTGCTCATAGTCAGTAGAATGTCTGTTGAGGGACCAACACAATAAAGAGTTAGCAGATATTAAGCACAGTCTAGTAATACTCTAATGAGAGTTAGTTGACATGTAGATGCAAACGTCTCGGTTACGTATGTAACCTTAGTTCCCTGATAGGGAACGAGACGCTGCGTCAAGCTGTGGGAACGCCTCTGCGTTGTGCGTCCTGAAGCACGTATGGAATCAGCCCAATGGAGAGATGGAACGTCATAGGCGGGTGACGTCATCGACCAGGAAACTATAAAGCACCCCATAAACACAAGCGCAATAGCTTCTGATAGCCTGAAGGAAGCGCTAGCGGGAATGCCGGGAGTATGGTGGGATGACGCAGCGTCTCGTTCCCTATCAGGGAACTAAGGTTACATACGTAACCGAGACGTTCCCTTTCAAGGGAACTCGAGCTGCGTCAAGCTGTGGGAACGCTAATACCCGCGTCGCCATAGGACCAAGTGACCGCCATGTGAGAACTAGCGCACAGAGGGCGAGAGCACCTGTGCCCCAGGGGAAGGAATTAAGTCTAGGTCATAGATCTTAATGAAAGTATGCGGTGAAGACCATCCAGCCGCATCACAAACGTCACTGAGGGAAACTCCTGACAATAAGGCTTTAGAAGCCGCCATACTCCTGATAGAGTGGGCTCGTACAGCCAAGGTGAAGGCTGACCAGCCGACTCATAGGCAAGTGAGATAGCCTCGACCACACACTTGCTTATTCTCTGTTTAGACACGGGATGCCCCTTCTTGGGTGGCCCAAAACACGCAAATAGTTGGTCTGACTTCCTCCACAGGGCAGTTCTGTGGATATAGGAGTCTAACGCCCTAACAGGGCAGAGTAAATTAAGTTTCTCCTGGTCAGACGACAGAAATGAAAGAGGACAGAAGGCCTGCAGAACTGTAGGTCAAAGAGCCTGAACCATGCCAGGCGAAATTCCAGGCACAAGGGTGAAACCGACAGAGCCTGCAAATCACCGATTCTCTTTAGTGAGGAGATAGCAAGAAGAAAGATAGTCTTAAACGTGAGAAACTTCTCAGGAACTTCTTCGATAGGTTCAAGAGGAGCTTGGGAAAGACCTTCTAATACGATGGCCAGATCCCAGGCCGGCACCCTCGTACGAACTGCTGGCCTCAGCCTCAATGTGCCACGAAGGAAACGAGTTATAAGCGGGTGTCTCCCCAGAGAAACTCCACTGAAAGGGACATGGTGAGCAGCCAGTGCCGCCACATACACCTTTAGTGTGGAGGGGGATAGCCCTGTGGAGAAGCGCTCCTGCAGGAAATCCAGCACTGCACCCACTGGGCCGTTAACCGGGTCCTGCAGGTGTTCTCCACACCAAGAAGTGAAAAGTTTTCACTTCAAGGCCTAAAGCTTCCTCGCGGATGGAGCTCTGGAGTGAAGAATGGTCTCAACAACCTCGGTTGAGAGACCAGAGTTCATGAGCTGGGCCCCCTCGGAGGCCAAGCCCACAGTACTGGGCGGGGGTGAAATATCATGCTGCCCGCCTGAGAGAGTAGATCCCTCCTGACCGGGAGCTCCAAAGGAGAACCGTCCAGGAGAGAAATCAGGTCCGCAAACCGTACTCAGGCCGGCCAGAACGGGGCTACTATGTAGTAGGCTGACCCCGTCCCGGCGAACCCTCTCCAGAACTCCAGGTAGCAGAGCAATCGGGGAAAAGGTGAACAGACGTGACCTCGGCCACGGCTGCCCCATAGCGTCCAACCTCAGAGGGGCTGGATGGCTGATGGAAAACCACAGATGACAGTGCGTGGTCACCTTGGAAGTGAATAGGTCCACCTCAGCGCGACCGAAACTCACCAAAGGAGCTCCACCACCTCGGGGTGGAGACTCCAACCCCCCGGCCTCGGCCCCTGCCTCGACAGGGAGACTGCTACCACATTCAAATACCCAGGAAGATACATTGCTGTCAGAGATAGTAACCTCCCTTGGGACCACAGGAGGATCTGACGGGCCAACTTGTAAAGCCGGCGAAACCGCAGGCTCCCCTGATGATTTATATAAGAGACCACCGACGTGTTGTCTGACTGAACTAACACATGATGACCTCTCAGGTCTGCTAGGAAGTGTTTCAGAGCCTGGAACACCGCCAACATCTCTAGACAATTTATAAGCCATGATAGATGATGGTCCTGAGACAGACCTTGGGCTGGACGACCACTCGTGACCGCCCCCCACCCTGTGAGGGAAGCATCCGCCATTAGCGCCACGCGACCCAGCACAGGACCTTTGAACAGGAACCAAGTTTCTTTCCACATGACCAGAGCACGAAGGCAGCGCCGCGTGACTTTGACCGTGCGGAGCGGATTTCCCCTCGAGGAGAACCCCTTGGTCCTGAGCCCCCACTGTAGCGGTCTCATGTACAACAGGCCGCAAGGTATAACGTTGGACGCTGCTGCCATCAGACCCGACAGTCTCTAAAACTGTATTACAGTAAGTAGCTGGCCTAGCTTTACTTGTTTCACAGCTGAGAGAATCGAAGCGATGCGGGTCGGAGCGAGTCGCGCCTGCATCGAAACCGAAACCCAAACGACACCCAGAAAAGTGGTCTTCTGAGAAGGAGATAATACACTTTTCTTTGCGTTCGGCCTCAACCCCAACTTCCTGATACGAACGAGAACGACATCTCGATGCCGAACCACCATCGTGAAAGTGCGGGGAGATAAAGCTAGGTCAAACGGAAGAACCCTGTGCTGGTACACCTCGCCCCCGAAGGCGAACCTCAGGAACTTCCTGTGTTGTGGAAGGATGGAAATGTGGAAGTACGCGTCCCTTAGATCTATCGTGACAGACCAGTCCTCGGATCTGATCTGTGACACGATCTGCTTGATAGAGAGCAACCTGAATTTTGGCTTCCCTACCGAGCGATTCAATAGGCGCAGGTCTAAAATTGGACGCAACCCCCCATCCTACTTTGGAACGATGAAATATCGGCCGTAATAGCCTGACTCCGCACTGGGAGGAGGAACCCGTTCTATAGCCTCCTTTTGAAGGAGTGCTTTCACCTTTTGTTCCATAACCAGAGCCTGCTCGGAGCCCACCACTGTAGGCAGAACCCCTCTGAATCTTGGTGGATGACACCTGAATTGGATAGCATAATCCTTTTCTATTGTCTGCAGGACCCAATGAGATATTTTTGGAAGGCTTTTCCCCTCTGCCAGAAATTCTACTAAGGGTACCAGTCTCTCGAGACTGGCCTCTGGTGTAACTTGAGCAGCAAACGCAGCGCCCTGTAACGGCACACCGGCAGGGAACAACTGGTTTAACCGCTCTGAAACCCTCCTCAGAGGGAGCGAGCGTCCCTCGGGAAATCGCTCGCTGGGACCGTCTGCGCCCCGGCATTAAGGCGGGGTTGGCAGAACGGGCCCCTGAGGGCACGAGGAGGAATGGGCACCGTAGAAAGAGGTGAACACCTTTCCGCCTCGGCGGGAACCACCCTCAGTGTCCTGCGCGCCGTGGCGCCAGGACTTCTCAGCCGAAGCCTTCTTAGCTAATATAACTGTCCTCAGATCAGTTCTATTACTGGGAGATTTCGGCTGAGAGTGCCGCGGCTGAGCCCACTGTCCAGCAGGGGGAGCACGAGACGCGACACTCTGCTTCAGCGCCCTATGTGATGAGCTCGCAGACGGCCGGGGCTGCTCCCGCCCAGCAGTCCCAGGGACATGAATTTTTAAAAGGGAGAAATTTGTTAAAAGCTGTTATTTGCTTTTCCTTCTCCTGGAATTTATTGATGACAGAATTTACAGCATCGCCAAATAAACCCAGGGGGGAGCGAGGAGTGTCTAAAAGGAAAGCTTTTCCTTTCCCTTTTCTATTTGTCTGATTTAACCACAGATGTCTTTCTACGGCCACGCAGGGAAAAATCAGCCGCCTGACGCAGTTCGCGAACCACGTCAGCACTGACCTCCTCACTCTCACTCACGTCCCTCAGCAGGTCAGCCTGGTATGCCCGTTTTTTTTTTTTTCTCTTCATAACAGACATAGTATGCAGACATGACCTGCTGCCGAATACGCTTTACCCACAAAAAACGAAATATTCATAAGAGGCTTGGTGGGTAATGCCGGTGCCTTAACAGATGACGCAGCCTCGAGGGAGAGAAAACTCGCAAGCGTCTCTACCACGCGAGGCATAGCCGAACAACCATATGATTTATCCCGCACCATATTTAAATATGTTGAAGTCTGGGGACTAAACATTTTCTCTATATGACACCGGTTTTTCCCACGATTTCGACACCTCAGTGTGGAGATCGGGAAAAAAAAGACGGCACGCACCGGCGTGGAGGTTGCACTCGTGACGGCGAAAATCTCTCATCTAATTTTAATTTAGAAACAGACTCCTGTCTAGTCACTGGCCATACAATGCTGAGTTTTTCTACAGCTCTTGTTAATACCTCCACTAGCTCATCGCTTTCGGGAGTGTAAGGTGGCGAATCCTCCACATCTCCCTTATATATACTAGCAACATCCAGCTCCTCAGAACTGGATAGAAGCAACACTGGTGCCTCAGCCCGAGCGGAAGAAAGCCTTGCATGGGCAGGATTTAAGTGGACTAAACGTTAGCAGTTTTTTATTTCGTGACAACTTCAAGGATCAAAGTGGACTCTTACTGAGGTTCCTGGCTCAGACTTGAGTAAAGTGTCAGTAAAGGGTTAAGTGTAGAGCACAGCTGATCCAGTAAGGAACTGTGGGACGGGAGGCAGAGCACCCATAGGTCCGGGCAGAGCGCCAGCTCCACTCATAAACTAGAGGCTTCCAGTCAGTGTGCCAGGGACAGCCCCGTGACTCAGAGAATGAATCCTGCAGAGAGAGAGAGAGAAGATGAGGAAGACCAAGACTGAGAGACAGAGAGAGAGACAAAGACTTTAAAGAGACTAATGACTGTAACACAGGGTTTTGAGGAGCAGATGATAATATTTTGAACATGAATAAAAGTTGTATTCAGCCTAAGAAACTCTTTAGGCTTTAAAAGTGGCTACAAAGACAGACACTATATAATTTTTGGTAGTTTGGTCATTTTGAAGACAGTATTGTCCTCACAACTGAGTTACTAAATGAACATAACGACCATACAACACAATAAAGAGCTGTTTGTAATTCTAAAAGTTCTTCATCAAATTAATGTTTTACATCAAATTCTGTTTGATACTCACGTCTTGTGGCATCTATCAGCGTGTGATTTTCTTGCGAGTCTAGGTTGAAAAGTGCAATCTTTAACTGTCGTTTTGACGTACAAAGACATCTGTCAGTGTTTAAGACACATTCCACCCAAACGTGTGAAAAAGTCAGTCAGTTTCAGGATTTGTTTGTTTGTAAGTATGAAAAAAGCATCTTGCTGTGACTAGAAAATCTGTCTAGCTGTTATGAAATCACAGTTTTTCCAGAAGTTCGCCTGTATTTCCTGTTGAATGTATCTCCAGCAGAGGGAGTTAAGGGTGAGGTGTTCATGTCCAGTCCAGCCTGTGTGTCTTTGTGTGTGCGTGCGTGCGCACATGTGTGTTTATTTAGAGGTTAGCCTAGTTTCACCAATCACACTCGCGGTTCATGGCAGCACAACTGATTTTACTTCAGTTTAATGAATGTAGTGTTGCATAAATATATACAAACTCACTCTCAAAACACAGTAATGGAGATAATGACACAGAAACACACACACAGAAACACACACACACACACACACACACACACACACACACACAAAGACTAACTGCCTGCTTAGTCACGTTTTCAACAGGCTGGACAGAAAATGGTTCAGCAAATACTTACATAACCTCCCTGAACTGCTTTCATTTTACCCATTGTGAGTAAAGACGCTAAAAGAGACCCAAAAAAAGCTTTAGCCTGACACTACTCAGCAAAAACATTTACAAAAATGACCCAGGTAGCAGTTTTACTTACTAAAAAATGATAATATGTATTTATCAGATGTCCTTCAAACAGTTTCAGCTTCAAAATCTTTCTGTCATTTTGTTTAATTTCTGTTCATGATGACAGTGGTGGCTAATAGCAAGTTAGCATACCTTTTAGCAACATTTAGAAACTAGGGTTGTTATAATACATCATTGCAAGGAAACTCTTTTAAACAACGATGTCAATGAAAATAAGTGTGCTTAATGTACTGAATGTGCACTTGTAGTGACTTCAAATCCTAAATATATATGTTCAAACAACTGTATTTGCAGATAAAATCATAGTAATGAAATAAAAGTCGCGTCGCGTCACCGCCTCGCGTCACCTGCGTCAGGGGAAAAAACTGCACTTAAACACACAGAGAGAACTACAGGCGACTGTCAGCTAGAATGTGCATTCTGCGCCTGCCTGTAAATAAGACAACTGTCTATTTCTGCATATATATTCATCTTTATTCGGAATTCAAAAAGAGAAACCGACACTGCATGTTGCAGATACACAAACCATAAACAAAGCAGTGCGTTCTTACCGTTTTGCATATCAATCCACTTTCTTTGCAAAAAAACACTTTCTTTATTACACCCCGCTCATTTTAATATTGAAATATTTGACAAGCCTTCTATCTGTACCGTTTTGACTTCTTTGCTTGCTGTTTTGCTATTATTCTCGTGCACTGACTCGTTCACTAAGCTGAATAGCCAATCAGAGTTCCCTCTTTCACCGACGGCCCGTTGCCGATTCAACATGTTGAATCAGCCCAAAAAAACCCGATGGCGTCAGACTAGAGCCAGCGGTGCGGAACACACCAGGAAAACTACGCCGGCCGACGCTATATGTGTTGGAGATGTATGTTCAGTTGCTCAAACGCTTGAGTTTTATAACGTTTTCAAACTGTATGTTGGTAAAGAATGAAATGGCTAGAATGTATTCACAACTCTACTATTGAATCCAGCATATCATCAGCGTTTGAATTCACTTCCATGGTGCTGTCAAGTATGACCTGCAGTCTGGGAGGGAAACTAAACTCTATTGGCTATTTGAAAAGGGGGAGGAGCCATTCAATATGTCCCGCCTCAGCTTCCTGTTTCAGTGGAAATTACGTTAACGCATCAAACAAAACTGCATGTTCCAAGGCACTTCAGTGGGCCTTTAAATCATTGTTTTAATAAAGTTTTGCTGTGCTTTAAAGAAATACAATGGTTTAAGTGTGTTTACTAACATACTCAATTACTTGTAAAGTACTTGATTATAATTTTATTTGTAGTGTGTTGCTCAATATTACAATTAGAGATAATATAATGTAATAAGACACAACTGCGTTTTTAAAAATGTGCAATTACAAATATTTTTAAATATATGACATACAAACATTACGTTTAGTTGAGTGCACTTAAGCATATTCATGTACAGAATATTATTTAGTACTCTTTTGTAGAAGTATGCTAAAGTGTATGGGTGAAGGGTTATGTCTTGTTTTGGTTGCTTTTGCTTCTATTTGTTGATGTCATCTTTACTTTACCATGTTAAGGTACATAATCTTGTTATCTGAGCAGTAGTTTGAGCAGCAGGTATGGTGAGCAGAAGGTGTTGAAGGGGTTAAGCGTGCGTCTGTGCAGAAAGCGAGGGAGTCGACATCCTGGCAAGCGCCAGTTTACACAGATGGAGCCGCTCTCTGAATAAACCACAAAAAATTCCTCTCCCTGTCCAAGTTAGCACTTCTCCAAGAGAGGACATGATCCTCGTCTCCTCGTTTTCTCTCTCTCTCTCTCGCTCTGACTACACAAAACACGAGCAGTGGGCCAGGTCAGATGAGCCTCGATGGTGCCCGTATATCATCATCCTCCCCTTCACATGCCCTGTGAGCGCCTGGAAAAGAGCAAACAGACCAGGGATGCGGAACAACAAGAACAACGCTGTCTCTGAACGTACAAAAAATAAGTTAAAGTGTGAATGGGAGAATTTTACTCTGTATGTTGTTGTGTGTACTTTCCACAGGTCATCCAGCGGTCTTGTCAACAGACACACTCCAGACAGTGGACTTTACTTCTTTGGCTCCTTGAGCAATCCATCGAAGGAGCGATGAAAAGTAGATGCTTATAATGAAATCGTATTTTGTTAGCTATTCATTATAGCTAAATGCTAAACCGTATCTTACAGTATCTTACAGAGTATCTTACCGTATCTTACAGAGTAAAAAGTGGGATGGGTGTATCAGTCACACTGAGCTGTAAAGTCTCATGTCAGGGCTTCAGTGTACCTTTCCTCACAAAGGTCGTATGCCACTTTGACATCCACATGATGAGCAATGTGGATAGCATCATTTACGAGATTGCTAGGTAACAAAAAGCCGCGAAGTGTACGCAGTTAACAGTGAAAAGTGAACGCAACTGAAAGAAGTAACATGTATTTGAACTTAAAACAGAAAAGGTTCCTTCTCTGATTTTCTTGCAGGTATGCCATTTATCATTGACTGGGCTTCACAGTTTCAGAGTGAAATTTTGAAATTGTTTGATATTTGAGCATCAAAAGTTTGACTGATATGCAATACTCAACCACAGGCGATGTTATTCTTGAGTTTAATGTGTTGTGGAAATGTGAAAATCAAAATTATTTTCAACAAAATCGCAGCCAATTAGAACATTTTCCATGTTTAATCCGGATACACTTTATTTCTATAGTTCACTTTTTAAATTCTACTATCAGTTAGTAACTTTGCCACTACCCAGCTAGCAAAAATTGTGCGGACCGAAAGCGGCCCGATTGAGGATAAAACACTCGGCCGATCCTCGGCATGAATCTAGGTCCGATTGTTCTGCGAGCGCCGGTATTAACGCGGCCCGATTAAGGATAAAACACTCGGCCGAGCGCTCGGTATTAACGCGGCCCGATTGCGGAACCCCGAGTGAAAGGACGCTCCCCTACAATCACGTTCCTTGTTTGGGCTTTTTTAAACTTTATTGAATTTTCATTCATGTCAGTTTAATACTAAAATACCTGAGCAGCCGTTATTTATGCAAGATAAACTGAAAATAAATCAGCAACAAGAATACAAGTTTCATGTTTAATGAATTTTTTTTATTGAACAACACTTCATTTTTCTCTCTGGTAGTGTCCTTCATTCATCAAAGTAGGCTCATCACACACACACACACACACACACACACTCTCTCTCTCTCACACACACACACTTTTTAACAACAGATTTTGAAATGATATGACAGCATTAATGTAAATTCAAGGAGTTCAATATACTATTTTCCAATATCAATGTCACAGGTCGGGGCGGGCCAAACTGACCTGCACCCGCCCCTCGAGACCCGCACCACCCTTGGGGAGCCATGCAGGCACGTCCTTCTCTTCACTGGCGGGGTCAGCAGACAGAGCGTCTGGCGTTTTACTGCAAAGCAGACAGGTGAGTATGCAAGTACGTACTTCTCTTCACTGGCGGGGTCAGCGGACATAGACCGGCTGGCGTTTTACTGCAAAGCAGACAGGTGAGTATGCAAGTACGTACTTCTCTTCACTGGCGGGGTCAGCGGACATAGAGCGGCTGGCGTTTTACTGCAAAGCAGACAGGTGAGTATGCAAGTACGTACTTCTCTTCACTGGCGGGGTCAGCGGACATAGACCGGCTGGCGTTTTACTGCAAAGCAGACAGGTGAGTATGCAAGTACGTACTTCTCTTCACTGGCGGGGTCAGCGGACATAGAGCGGCTGGCGTTTTACTGCAAAGCAGACAGGTGAGTATGCAAGTACGTACTTCTCTTCACTGGCGGGGTCAGCGGACATAGAGCGGCTGGCGTTTTACTGCAAAGCAGACAGGTGAGTATACAATGTTAGCCTCTTCTCATGCAGTCAGAATGTGATGGAAAACTCAGGCAAGACATGGACATCCAGCGGGTTTAGGTTCACACTTCACACAGCAGACAGTGCATCACATCACTTCATCTCAACACTCAGTGGAAAATACACATATATGGCCGTTACCCATCTCCTGACCTGGCTCTCACATCAAAGGTCTCACTGTCACCAGAGAGGAAGATGGAAATCGATTAAGATCACTCACTATCGCTGCCAGCGATTTTCTGGTGATTACACTCGTTCGCGGGGATTTTTGCGCGAACCCGGAACTAGCCCGGTGTCCTGATGTTATGGGTCCGGCGGGAAGCAAAACTCTGAGAACTTTGGTTACGCCTGCACTCTTTAAAAAAATAAAATTTGTCACCCCGTGACATCAACATTTTTAAACTTTAAAACATTTAATCCCACTGCATTGACTATGTTGTCTGCCTGTTCGCCCTCTGGCTTCGGCCACCATCCCTATCAGAGGCCAGCTGCAGCCACCTGGTGATGAGGAGCTCTATTTCCTTTTCAGTGGAATCTTTGGTTAAGGCATTCCGGCAGACTGCATCTGAGAAAAACACAAGATAGAAGAGGGCAGCATGACCATGTGATGTTACTCAGCAACCACCAAAACTTAATTTGTTTTGAGGTAAGATAAAACATATCAAAAATTAATTTCAAAGTGAACTATCCCTTTAATATATCACTGCACAATTAATCTCTACATCATGTCTGTACTCTGTTATGAGAGAATTCGTAAGCTTGCATAACTCTAAAGAAACTCCAGGGTTTTGATCAGCGAGTTGATCTGAAGCTTCCGATTGGCCATTGTGTCTCAAGAAATCAAAAGATATGTCTGTGATTGCCTGCAAAAAAAACAAGATCCCTCTCCACGCTCTCCAGTGCAAACAAATATGAATTGGCGCGTTTGCAAAATTGGTTTAGAAAATATGCTGTGTGACGCCCCTGTGTGGCTTGACTGTTTATGAAAATATCAATTATATAAAATATTATTAGTTTCAATTGAGGGTGCACACATAGAACCTGATGGGGTCAGTTGCACTGGTGCTCCAAAATACTTTTTCACTGATGCCAAAAAAAAAAAAAAAAAAATGGTTGCACTGTAGAGCACTGGGGATGTCACCACAGTACAGTTAATCCAACACTGACACTCACCCAGAACCACACTTTTCAAAAGGGCCCTCTCCATGCTCAGAAGGGCCCTCTCCATCATCACAGTCACCGTCAACGTTCCAGTCACACATCAAGTCATTGCTGTTGTCACAGTTTAAAACAACATCTAAGTCATGTTCAATGTGGTCATCAGTCAGATCATCGTCAACAAGCTTGCCGTCATTCTCAATACCTTGCAGCAAATTAGACACTGATTTAACTGCCTTGCGTCTCAGATTAGATTTGAAAGAATGCATTTGATCAGCCATTCTTACCTTAGAGCAGTATTTAAATAGAACAGCAAAATTACCTGAGGAAAAAAGAAAAAAGATTAGCATTGTACAAAACCATCCATAATGTATACTAAAGCAATACTTTAGGGGGGGGGGGGGGGGGGGGGGGCTCAAGCACCCACGGAAAAACACAACATACTGTCCATTTATTTTAACCAATAGAAGTAAACGATTGCAGCTTTCAGATACAACTGTCTCCTCATTTTATATTGTTAAATGACGAGAGTGCATCTGCTATAGGCCCTGTGCATAAGGCCATTAAAAGGCAATGCATTTCACAACCACGTCATGTCACAGGAGAAGGGGTCCAGCTGCAACCGACGTCACATTCTGGGCGGTAACCTGGATGAGCGGCCATTATGGAGGCACTACCGACGTCACATTCTGGGCGGTAACCCGGATGAGCGGCCATTATGGAGGCACTCGGATGTAAACAACAGCATGGACTCCACTGTTTATGTACTACTTAACACATTGTTACACAAAAAACACACACCAAAAAAGCCCTTGGTAGGTGCGAAATCATATAGAGAAGGACTAATAAAGCAGGAGAGCGCGCAATATTTTGGCAAACTAAAGTTAATATGTGGTAAAGGTCTGAACGAGCTAACTAGCTTCTCTAGCCTGTACTGCATTTCTTCCTTCTTACGTTATTTCTTATTCCGACATAGCTACGTTCAGATTGTCAGCCCAGAAAAGCACATGAAATATGTTTCAAGCTGCATCCATATGTGGTTTGATATCCTATTGAAATACCAGGACATATGCCTCAGTCTGCACGATCGGATTTCGGATGGTATGCGACTCACGCCACATAAAATGTAAACGTCAGTGGTTGTTAGAGGAGAATTGCTGCAAGTCGCTGCCGAAACAATGCTGTGTTGTTGCAAAGTGCTGGAAAAGCACTCGATTGAAACTACGCTTGGCGTGAAATGTTGATGCTTGAAATTGAAACTTACCTCAAGTTCACCGTAATGGCGCAGCAGGATCGAAAAGGGATTATTCCAAGTCAAGTCCGGCGTTGAGTCTTATTTCGCCCAAAGTTGTGCACACGTCACAATGATGAGCTGAGCGTGTGCTGACGCAATTGCTGCAGTTTATCATTGTCTAACTTCTGTTTTGTGCTATTATGTTGTTGTGTTATTATTATGTTGTTTACTCTGTAAACTGAATGTTTAAATAAAGCATAAAAAAATATATATATATAAAAAAAAAAGACGCTTGCTGCAGTAACCGTTGCACTCGGCTTCACACCGGTAAAAGGGTCTGAGCCGAGCGCCCAGTTTAAACAGCCGTCACTGGTATATTTGAAATAGCCAATAAAATTAATTGCAGACTCAATGTTGCTAACAAGAAGTTGTACATGCAGGCTACCCATCTCATCGTCCCATTAACCCAAGTAAACACAGGATAGTCTATCTTAAACATTATGTTGGCCGGTGGAAAATTTTTTTGGCTGGCATTCTTTCTGTTACAGCATCGATGTGCGTGATGTCAGCGGGCATGTGCATGTTTAAAATACATAAACGTAATGATCATGACAACTAAATATTTTTGCTATGGTTATTAGTATTAAAGAAAGAAGAAAGAAAGACTTTAAAATATTTTTATGTTATTTATTGCTACATTAAAACCATCCTTGATTTAACCAGCCGAGTCATTTCCAGAAGTGGTCCAGATCATACAGCCAATCGGATTAGGTGAACATGAATCGACCCAGTGCTAGCCGTAAAAAAAGGCATAGTGCCGAGCTGCCACCCTGGTTACCAGTTACGGTGAACATGAATCGGCCCAATGCTTTACAGCCGGAAAAAAAATGCATGTGCCAGCGCGAGCTGCAGGCCACAATCGGGCCGGTTAACACACGCCGATGCCGAGTCTTAGCCGTAGGCGCCGCGAGGCAGCCGAGCTCGGGCCGATTATACATGCTGGCTGGGTATGGGCTATATGTCAACTAACTCATTAATTTGCAACTACATGTCTACTAACTCTCATTAGAGTATTAGTAGAGTATTAGTAGACTGGTAGGGTTAGAATAAGTTGACATGTAGTTGCAAAGTCACTTATAGTCAGTATAATGTCTGTTGAGGATCATCACAATAAAGAGTTAGCACATATTACAGTTTTTTTATTCGCTTTGGTACTATTTTCACAAGTAAGGTGTACATTTTCAAAACTCTTAGTGTGAATATCACAAGAGATCATCAAAAGTGCACTTTTTTCAAACATTTCATCATGTTTTCAATTGTGTTAGTACAATTCACAAAATCACAAAGTATCCTTTTCACAACACAAAATAAGTGTTTCATCTACATAAATGTTTCATTCACAGTAACTGCCTTTCATAAAGCTCTTACTATCAAACTTTTGATTTGCATCTCTTTTTGTTCAGTTTAATACATTTGTCTATTATTTAATCCAACTGATCTTAATGGTTAATCAATTAATCATTTGGTACACCTATAGACTTCTATACAAGTGAAACTCGAAAAATTTGAATATCATGCAAAAGTTCATGTATTTCAGTAATTCAAATTAAAAGGTGAAACTAATACGTTTAGTATATAGAACTATATACACATGCATGATCATACTTTTCAGAGGGATGACATTTCTGTATTTACAGTAAAATTATTTTTTTTATTGATTTCATGTAATATTCTAATTTTCTGAGATTTTGAATTTGGGTTTTTCATAAGCTGTAAGCCATAATCATCAAAATTATAACTTTTGCACGATATTCAAATTTTTCGAGTTTCACCTGTAGATATTGATTCTATATACAGTTTCTATAGAACTTGTTTGCAATTTCCGATATGGATAACCAAATGTAATGAATTATTTTTACATAAGTGATTTATAGATATTACTGTAACCACCACTATGTTCAAAGTGTGTGCACTCACATGTGTGTGTGAGAGGGAGATACAGAGAAATTTGCCATTTGTGAAAACACTGTAAAGCAGAATAGAGTATAAGGGAGAGGAAACGGTCAGTGACTGTAAAACGTTAGATTGATTAGAGATGCATCAGTAGAAGGGAGATAGATGGCATCAAATACAGCATTTTACATTACAGTATGTATGTCATACATACAGTGATACTGTAAACAGATGACCATGGACAGCCACATTACTGTAACTCAACCTTCATCTGTAAAGGTCCACTACAGTAGATTCAGTCAAATGGTATAGAGTGAAATCATTTACTGTATTGCCAGCAAACTCTGTTCCAGCACAGAACCTCATGGCTTTGTCAGACTTCATCAAAGCTTTTGATAACTCACTGCAGATACTATTACAAATATTATGGATTCAGTTAGATAAGTTAGGTAATGCATGTGTATTTTGTAATGTGGCAACTGTAGCCTGTATTACTGTAATTATTTCAGCAACTAAAACATGGCAGTGACCTGAGTTTATCTTCTCTTATATGTGTTTGTAAATGTGCAGTTTCCAATTGGTGCTCTTTAGAAACTGGTTGTTGTGCTCCTGTTTGTCCCACTTACTGAAAGAGACAGGATTTGTGTTCAACCCTGTATATTGAATCCAGATTCTTGAGTTTTGATCTGAGCTGTGTTAGACTACTGTGTGCTGTTGTAAAATAAAGAGGTGCCACAGGCCTGTAAAAACAGCAGGAAAAAAGAAGGGGAAGGTTGAGTGTGTGTGTGTGTGTGTGTGTGTGTGTGTGTGTGCTCCTAATGAAGCACTGTCATCATTAGAGGATCAGGAGGAGGTCTTGAGACGGAGAGAGAGTGGGGGGTTGGAGACAGCTAGGCATGAGAGGGTGGGGAAAATGGGTAAAAGAAAGTTTTTGAGAGTGGATTATTTTTATATGTTCAGGGGAGTGTTGTGTGGTTGACTTCTGAAGTAAAAAGCCCACTTTCTGTTTCATTTCAATGTAAATTTGTGTTCCATTTGATGTTGGATGTTTCCTGAATAAAGACATATTAAGTTAAATTTAACTTACAAGAAGCAAAAAACACTATAACAACATTTTCTTGAATGTTTATATTATATATTTTTTGTATGTTTTTTTTATTATTATATTAAAACTTACTATTTATTAAAACTTAAAACCCAGGTCAAATCAAGCTGACTTTTTTCCATACAATTATACATGTAATTATAATATGCTAATGTGGTGTTCAAGAAACATTTCTCAATGTCAATGTTGAAAACCACTTTTTTCCCTTAAATTTTGGGTGGGAATTGTGAAACAATACATTTTTCAATACATTTTTACAAAAAAAAAAAATATTAAACTAATCAAAAGTGTTGATTTATAATGTTACAATGGAATTCTATTTTAAACCACTTCTGTTTTTTATCAAAGGATCTTGAAAATCTTTAAATTACACAATATTAAGCAGAATTATTATTAATACTTGAACACTATGAATAATTGATGTGAACTCCCCCATACACTGTCCTTATTTATCATCTCTTACTCCCCATCAGTTTTGGGACACCTGACCATTACACCTACAGGGACTGTAATGACATCTCATTATAAATACATAGAATTTGATATGAGTCGGCGCTGATAACCTCGTGGGCAGGTGCGCCGACATGTATCACCGTTATGCTTCTGGCGACCCAAGTTCGAGTCCCGGCTCTTGGACCTTTCCCGATCCCGTCCCCCCTCTTTCTCTCCCACCTCACTTCCTGTCTAGCTACTGTCCTATCCTAATAAAAGGCAAAAAAAAAAAACACTCTGCTTGGAAGGATTTCTCTGGGAATTTTTGCACATTCATCCAGTAGAGCATTTGTAGGTTCCAGTTCATTCCCAATGATGTTCTTCCACACCAAACTCATCCAACCATGTCTTTATGGACCTCGCTTTGTGCACTGAGGCACCATCATGCTGAAATAGAAAAGAACCTTCCCTAAACTGTTCCTACAAAGATGGAAGCATAGCATTATCCAAAATGATAAAAAACAGCCCTGTACCATTATCCCTCCTCCACCAAATTTGCAGTTGGTACAATGAAGTCAGACAGGTAATGTTCTCCTGGCATCCACCAAACCCAGACTCGCCCATCAAACTCCTAAACAGAGAAGTGTGATTCGTCACTCCACAGAACAGGTTTCCACTGCTCCAGAGTCCAGAGGTTGTGTGCTTTACACCACTCCATCTGACGCTTGGCATTGCACTTGGTGATGTAAGGCTTGCATGCAGCTTAAACCCAAATGGAAACCCATTCCATGACGCTCCCGCCACACACTCTTTGTGCTGATTTCAATGCCAGTGGAAGTTCAGGACTCTTCAGCCATGGCATCAGCATAACTTTTACTCACCATGGACCTCAGCACTCGGTGACCCTGCTCTATGACTTCTTCGCTTGAATTCACTGAGCTCTTCAGAACATCCCATTTTTGTTTCAAACAGATGTGATGCGATCTGGGAAAACCCGTCAGATGTCGTGCTGGTAGGTTTTCAGTAAGGTCTAAAAATAGGTCGAATGTCAGTTTTTTTGTCAAAATTAGTTTTTCATTAAATTATTATTCTATAACATCTTGTTTATCATCTCTGAATATATCTTGGCAAAATTCAGTAGTTTAGTGCAGAAAAATTGCGATTTATAGTGGCAAGCTGAAAAGACTGTCTTTTTAAGAACATGCACAGCGGAGGTGCAAAAAATAAAATAAGAATCGCTCATAGTTCTCTTTCTCTTAACACTACAAATATAGTTCACCTATCAAAATAAACCACATAACATCTAGAATAAATGTATATCAATGCACATTTTATATAAATGTGTAAACTACAATGGCACACACGTTTAAAAAAAAAAATTGTATCCAACGTTATCGTGAGATGTGGAGCGGAGCACGAGAGAACAACGGAGTCTGAAGTAGCTGCTCGCTTAAAAGATCTTGCTCGCCTCTCAATCGTCCAATTTCAAAATAGTTTTCACACAATGATTCTGAGTTTGTAAGCTTCCGAATGATACCTAATCTATGATGAATACTAAAATATGTGATATGAAAAAAAGTCAATAAAAAAAAGAGCGCCAATCAGGACGTGACAGTTAATTAAACCTGTTTTTCTCAAAATTCCGTTCCTGAAAATCAGAGATCAGCCGACTTCAGATAACCATAACTTTTGTTACTGAAAAATAATGAAAGAAATAAAAACAGATTTGGAAATTTACAGATTTAATATGTTATCAAAACCTGTAATAGGTACAATTTCACCATGTGATGGGTTTTCCCAGATTGCATCACAAATGTTTGTAAATGCAGACTTCATAGATCCTTGACTTTATACACCTGTGGCAATGTGTCCGATTAGTATGTAAGCTTGGTTCTCCTACAGAATAAAACGTTAAGATAATTGCGACTTTTTATCTCACAATTGCGAGTTTATGTAACACAATTCTGACTTGATATCTCACAATTCTGAGAAATAAAGTCAGAATTACGAGATATAAAGTCAGAATTGCGAGATATAAAGTCAGAATTGCGTGATATAAAGTCAGAATTGCGTGTTAGAAAGTCAGAATTGCAAGAAATAAACTTGCAATTCGGACTTTTTTCCCACGCAATTGCGACTAAATATCACACAATTATGATTTTATATCTCCCAATTGCTTGTTATAGTCAGAATTGCGAGATACAAACGTGCAATTCTGAGAAAAAAAGTTAGAATTTTGAGTTTATCTCTCACAATTCTGACTTTATAACACAATTGCGACTTTTTATCACGCAATTCTGACTTTATATCTCGCAATTGCGACTTTATATCATGCAATTCTGAGATAAAAAGTCAGAATTGCAAGATGTGAGATCTAAAGTTGCAATTACCTTTTTTTATTTTTAATTCAGTGGTGGAAACAAGCTTCCATAGATTAGACACTTGATGTCAGTAATAAAGAGGTGTGTCCCAATACTTTTGTCCATATAGACAGTACAGGGGCTGAGTCTAAACAGAAAGAACAGAAGAGAGTCTGTTCATGAGGCAGATGCCAACGGTGTTGTCACTGAGCGAGCATTAAGTCACACAAATACAGTATATGATTACACACACACACACACACACACACACACACACACACACACACACACACACACACACACACACACACACACACACAAACATCCCTGAAGCAAAGGAGAAGACTTTCTCCATAAGCAGCTCTCCCATTTCCCCTTAACAATGATCTGAAGATCTGATGAGGCATGTTACGACTGCTTTTTCTTGCTCTGTACACCCACTGGTATGTCCTGTGAGTGCTCGAAAACCAAAGACATTCTACAGATATTAGCCATATATAGAGCAAGCTATGTTCCAGCAATAAGAAGTTTCTTCATTGATCGTTTAGATTCTGCATTGTAGAATGGTTCTCCCTAAAATGATGTCTACATATGATGGGAACCATGTGCTCTGTCAGAAATGTAGCAACCACAGATGGACACATCAAATCATTTTAAATCAGCTTAACATACTGTAACTGAATCAGTCAACACTTTTCAATGGTTGATTTGAATGAAAGTCCTCACATGACCAATCTCAACACAACTTTAAGTTTGAAAAACCATACTCACAAACTGGAATGACATGGTGGTGAGAAAATGTAATTGTCTTTGAACTGATCGTTCTGACCTTTAAATCAAGCAGTGACAGGCATCTGATCCTGGTCATATACAAATTAACCAATTCCCCCTTTTGACCCTCTCAAGGGCTCTCATGGGATCCTATTGCACTCGCTTGACATGTTACACACTCTCTGCCACTCCAGAAAGCCCTCTGTGCAAACAGATGTTTTAGAATAGGGAGTGTGCTTAGAAATGAAAGTAGTAAGTGTATACCCTTCTGACAGTACTGTTTGAGTGTGTTTCACATTACTGCAGGTCATTGCAGAGACTGGTGCTCTGCCTGTAATAGTTGCTGTTTTTCTGTGACTGGTAACTTATGTTCTGGTAACTAATGCTCAAAACTTTCAGAAAACGATAGGGAGGAAAAAAAAAGGAATTGGGAGAAATGTTCATGCATCAACAATTAATTATTAGGTCTATAATTAATAATGTACATGCGGATTTATGTGAATCCGCTTTTAGTTAAGTTCTGTCACTGTAAGTGATTCTGTCATGACAGGCATCGTTAAAAAAAAGAAGCAATTATGGATAACATTATCTTTCTCTGAAGAAATCCATGTCAAACAATGTTATTGTTTTATGAATCACAGCTCAAAATCTTTAGAATCCTTTTGGAACTACTGGTTCCCAAACAATTTGCTGATACACTTATGTAAGTTATGATACTTTTTTTTCTGAAATAAAATAATCCTATATTAAATTGTTGGAAAGGGACAGTAAAGACTTTTACATTGTTACAAACTATTACTTATTTCTATTAATCAAAGAGTCTTGAAAAAAAATACTGTTTCCACATAAATATGAAGCAGCAACTGTTTCAACACTGATAATAATCAGAAATGTTTATTGAGCATCAGATCTGAAGGATCATGTGACACTGAAGACTGGAGTAATGATGCTGAAAATTCAGCTTTGATCACAGGAATAAATTACATTTTAACATACATTACAATAGAAAACAGTTGTAATAATGTTTTGCAATATTACTGTTTTTACTGTATTCTTCATTACAGAAACCTGCTTTGGTGAGCATAAGAGACTTCTTTCAAAAATATTAAAGCATTTTACACTCTTAAAAATGAAGGTTCTTTACTGTCATCGATGGTTCCATGAAGAACCTTTAACATCCATGGGATGCTTTCCATTGCACAAAATGTTCTTTATGGTAAAAACAAAAGGTTCATCAGATTTTTAAAAATACTCTTTACACAAATAAATACAATGGTTATTTTACAAACTGCTCTCTGTAATGTAATCTGGGAACCCAAAAATGGTTCCTCTATGGCAATGTGTGAAAGTGCATCCCCTTAGGAAGTTTATGCAAGTGTGCTATTATTATACTTCTTTTAAACTAATAACAAGAAAGTACACTTTCAGTCTACTTTGTATGTACTTCTAAAAAATATAATTGATGTACTTCTCAGAATTATACAAAGTTTACTATTGTTACACTTAAAAGTATACTTTTATACACTATTTCGAGAAACGTATTACATTTAAGAAGCTTATGCTGTTGTTGATTCTGTTACCAAATACAAAAATGTGACTGAGCAAAAACAATACTGTAAGACTGCAGAGAAAGGCATGATCAGGAAGAAATTGTGAATAAATGATTAACATCTGAAATAAGAGTATCCGATCTTGCAGTAAAGGAAGTAATTGATATTTGAAGAGCAGCTGAAGCAGCCAAAACACAAGTGCAGACCGTCTGCCGTCAAGGCAAAGATGTGCATGCCATGCAAGAGACCCAAACATACAAAGTAAAACAAGAAACCTGAAAAACAGCCAGTCAACCAAAATAGAATATGATGCAGATGCAGAAAATGATCAAAAATCTAGTGTCCAGATTTTGGAAATATGAAACTAATGCATGTGGACAATGCTGAGGGAAAACTTTTGAACATTGATAACATTTAATAATCATTAGAATAAAAGGTAGATCCACCTACATTGACACTGAATGTATCTGAGGTGGCATGAGATGACTGGCCGAAGACATGAACTTTACAGTCTATACTGTACAACTGCACAAAGTGATCATGGGAAAGGAGCTGAAATGTGCTGAGCTCTACAGTCAGGTTAAAAGGTCATGAGAGCAATAGTCAAGCAACACCTGCACTCAAACAGCAGGGAAGTTTCACCCACTGTAGCAATAAGAAGATACAACTACTGTAGGACATGGCAGGATGACAGTGTATGGTCATGGTAAAAACACCTGTTTAATCTGTTTAATAATGTTTAATCCAATGGTATGTGCAGTATCTTATTTGACCTTCTGTTAATGGGCAGGGCTTTAAAGAGCAGGATGAGTCCCAAACATGTTAAACTTTCATTAAAGGTGCAGTAAGCGATTTCTGAGTAACGATGTTGAAAGTGGATCGGACTGAGCACTTCAACAAACTTGTAGCCAATCAGCAGTAGGATGCGTGTGCACTCATGATGGGGGAGGAGAGAGAGTCAGCTAATCAGCAGTAGGAGGCGTGTCCACTCATGATGGGGGTGGAGAGAGAGTCAGCCAATCAGCAGTAGGAGGCGTGTCCACTCATGATGGGGGAGGAGAGAGAGTCAGCCAATCAGCAGTAGGAGGCGTGTCCGCTCATGATGGGGAGGAGAGAGAGAGTCAGCCAATCAGCAGGAGGGAGCATGTCTACTCATTATGGGGGAGGAGAGAGGGTGAGTCAATCAGCATTAGGAGGCGTGTCCACTCATGATAGGGGAGGAGAGAGGGTAAGTCAATCAGCATTAGGAGGCGTGTCAACTCATGATTGGGGAGGAGAGAGAGTGAGTCAATCAGCAGCAGGGGGCGTGTCCACTCATGATGTGGGGAGGGGAGAGAGTGAGCCAATCAGCAGTAAGGGGCGTGTCCATTAATGATGGGGGAGGATAGAGAATGAGCCAATCAGCAGTAGGGGGCGTGTCCACTCATGATGGGGGAGGGGAGAATGAGTCAATCAGTAGTAGGGGGCGTGTCCCCTCATGATGGGGGAGGAGAGAGAGTGAGCCAACCACCAGTAGGGGGGGTGTCCACTCATGATGGGGGAGGAGAGAGTTAGTCAATCAGCAGTAGGGGGCGTGTCCATTCATGATGGGGGAGGATAGAGAATGAGCCAATCAGCAGTAGGGGGCGTGTCCACTCATGATGGGGGAGGGGAGAATGAGTCAATCAGCAGTAGGGGGCGTGTCCCCTCATGATGGGGGAGGAGAGAGAGTGAAGAAAGACTGTAGAAAGAGAGATGGCTAAGAGGCATACCAAAAGAGAAAAGCTCAGAGATATATCACTAGAATAAGAAGGGTTATGATAAGGCAAGAGCTTTAGGCAAAAGGCAAAAATAAATAAATTGTGACACGTTTGGGTGTGGTATGATTTGGATGTTTTTGAAATACAGTAAAAACAGTAATGTTGCTAAATATTATTACAATTTAAAAAAACTTTTTTTAAAGTTAATATATTTTAAAATGTAATTTATTCCTGTGATCAAAGCAGAATTTTCAGCATCATTACTCCAGTTATCAGTGTCCGTCTCATGATCCTTCAGAAATGTTGAAAACAGTGATATCCGTAATGCATACAGTGTAGGAGGAAGAATATACACCAGTGAAAATGAATGTGGACATGAACTTGTCAACTTCAACTAGACAGCTGACATTATGGAATTTGGAGAAATAAACCAAGAACATTTTTCACTGTCAGTCTCTAGTTGCTCTAGGGTAGCTGTAGTAAAAATGTAATGTTGGCTTCTGTGGATAAAAGTGTTTGCTAAATGAAGAATAACTAGAATAACCAGGTTTGCTCCTGATGCTTGGGGCAATGATTTGGTAAAGAAATCAGGTCTCTGTTGTTTGAACCACTGGGTAGTGCACAAATGTGTTGGCTTATTGGAGACACAGAAGTGTCAAGATTCCATACTATCCTATAAATAAGGCAGAAAGACAGAAAGAAGTTCAGTTAGGACCATAGGTCTTGTTAAAGAGCACTTCTTCATTTTAAACACAAAACTATGTCTTGCTTTTATAAATTGCCATTTATCAAAGTACTGAATTATTTCAATTGGGCAAAGCATTAATATGAATAATTTTCATTTCATGGTCTTTTGCAGCATGTTGACTTTAAAGGGAGGGCCACTTTATATTAGCAGGGTTCAGGTTTTGGATAATGGGTCGAACTGTAGGCCCACATTATACACTCAGTGCAGTGTGTGTTTAATGTTTCTCCACAGCTTCAACCGCACACACGTACACACACTCATGTAGACTGAGACGCCAGCAGCTGTTACTTGTTATCTTACTGGAATTCATTGTCAAATTACACACACACGCTCTCTTTTGCACTTCTCTCTTTTTTTTAAATGCACCTCTTCACCCCTTCAGTCCATAATGTCTCCACAAGATATTTTGGTGTGGGTTTTCTGTGATATCTTTCCATGAACTGTGGAAAGAAACTTTCTTATATATGTGCACATGTAGCATTATGGAAACACACAGACACTTGTAGTCTGAATGGAGAGCAATGTGTGTGGCGAATGGTAAGAGTTTTGGTGGTTTCATAATTAGACAGAAACTATGACTATCATCCCTCAATGCTTGTAAAGGTGTATCCAAAATGTTCCCTAGAAGCAGTTTTGTGTTAAAGGTTATACTTCACAATATTGATACATTATTTATTGCTTTCTGACACTGCACATTCAATTTCATCTGTTTAATTTAATTACATGTATTTTGGGGAAGCTACTGAATATTTTGAACTCACCAAACTACAGTCAAGCTCATGTTTTGAAAGTAATTAGGCTATACCACAAGCAAAAAGTAGCTAAATACATCAAAAGTGACTTAAGGGGGAAATATATTTTTATTTTAAAAAGAACTATACCCTCTACTATAATTTTGAATTCAATTAAAGTGACCACATTAATTTGAAATGCTCTTCTCATACGTGTGCTGTGCTTCCTGAAGGGATAGTTCACCCAAAAATGAAAATTAGCCCATGATTTACTCACCCTCAAGCCATCCTAGGTGTATATGACATTCTTCATTCAGACGAATACAATCGGAGTTACATTAAAAAATGTCATGGCTCTTCCAAACTTTATAATGGCAGTGAATATCCGTTTTCTGTTTTGAAGTCCATCAAAGTGCATGTATTCATGATTAAAGTGCTCCACGCGGCTCCGGGGGTTAATAAAGGCCTTCTGAAGCAAAGTGTTGCATTCGTGTAAGAAAAATATCCATATTTAAAGCTTTATCGACTAAAATAACTAGCTTCCGACAGACGCCCAAAACAAAACACCATTCACGAATTAGAAGTCTAAAACGACAATGTTTTAGGGGAAATGTCGGAAGAGCTTGAGTTTGTTGCCCAGCCCTGTTTGTTTGAACTGCGAGAGGCGTCAAAGCTTGCGCTCCTCCTACATCTACGTCATACATCGTCAAGTGTTACTCTTTTGGCATAAATCGACTTGCATACGGCCGTCTGCTGGAAGCTAGTTATTTTAGTCGATACAGTTTTAAATATGGATATTTTTCTTACACGAAAACATCGCTTCGCTTCAGAAGGCCTTTATTAACCCGCAGAGCCGCATGGAGCACTTTTATCATGGATGGATGCACTTTGATGGACTTCAAAACAGAAACATCTATTCACTGCCATTATAAAGTTTGGAAGAGACAGGAGATTTTTAAATATAACTCTGATTGTATTCGTCTGAAAGAAGAATGTCATATACACCTAGGATGGCTTGAGGGTGAGTAAATCATGGGTGTAAATCAATGAATGTGTGTAGTATGAATAAAATATGGATATAGGCTACTACAGTCACGTTGTCATTGTCATGTGCCGTACTGTGTCAGTTGCGTCGCTTCAGTGCATTGGCTGCATCCGAAATCATAAACTTCCCTACTATATAGACAAAAGAAGTATGTCCAAATTCACAGTACTCCTAAAAGAGCAGGTAAAAAGTACCTGGATGACCTATACTTCCTGCGAGATCATGAAGTGTGTAAACGATGAACACTTTATTATCCCATAAGGCCACATGAGTGGATTTGTGAATGGCACTGACGCTTTTCGGTCACATGATAATGACACCATGGTGAAGGTAACACGTCTTCATACTACATTCATTATTACATTACATTCATACTACATGTGTGTAGTATGGATTACATTCATACTACACACATTTATACTATATAGAACATACTTTTTTTTTGTGGTCCTGAAGTAAATACTTATTCAAAAAAAGTACCTACGCAAGAGTGTATGCGCTTTCAGACACAGCCCTTCACAACTCCTCTTCTGTAGCCTCATGGCATAGTAAAGTGTCCAGTGGACGCGCATTTCAGAATCTCAGAGGAAGTAGTAGGTCATCTGAGTATTTTTTCCCCGCATACTGTTTTATACTGAATTCGGACATGTTACTCTACTTATTTTTCGACTACTATATAGTAGGGAAGTACTGTGAGCATATTCAGATTCAAAGTAAGAATAGTACATTTTAATTAGATTGCATTGTTTTTTATAGATACATATCAGTACTATAATCAACATTTTTCATTTCATCCATTGTCTAATAGATTTAAAGCTATAGTATACGATGTTAAAAATCGGTCGAGAAAGCCTGAGACGTTAGGGAAGTTTTAAAAAACTCATCCCGCCCCTCCACACACACACACACTCCCCTCTGTGCTACCTGATCCCTCCCACCGGGAAACGAATTGAACAACGTCACTCAGTCAAGCTGTGATCACCGGTAGTAAACATCGGACACACATCACATGTAAAATTGCCTTTAGACACTTGAACTTAGTTGCTTCATCAACAATTCAATGTCACGTTTGAGTTCACGTCAACGCAAGATTAGCAACACATGAAATGTTCTAAACTCCCCACCACCATTAGTATAATACTATTGCTAAGGTTTTCAGTAATTGTTATTGCAGCACACAGCGCATCTTGTTCAAATTTCGATCGGTTCGAACAGAAACCCGCTAGGCCTGCTGAAATATATTCAAGGACTTCAAGAAATATAATTACTTTGACCCGTGATAGGCGATGCTAAACGGCTAACATTCCAATGCCGACCGGCAGCATGAGCAAGTTGTCAAACTGATAAAAAGCTATTTATGTAACACGTCACACCATAAAAGTATAAATAAATGTTTACCTGCTCAACAAAAAGTCAGCCGTGTCAGCGTCGGTCTTCAGTCCAAGATCTTCCTGAAGCTTCCTCCAACGGTCAATGGTGGACCCTATATTTATCCTACTCAAAGTTCGGCGTTCTTCACATTTTTTTTTAATCTCTGCTCGTTCCTCTAATGACTTTCTCTTTCGTCCTAACTTTACTGTAGGGGCAAGCAGGGGACGCTTGCTGCTGTCTTTTTTTTTTTATCCATTGCTGATATGCTACTTAGCTAGCTACCATAGACTGTCAGCTGCTTACGCGCGCAATTTCATGTCGCAGGAGGGGGGCGGGTGCGGTGGGGTGGAGACGCGAGCACCAGGCGGAGTTTCAAGTGGAGCTGGTAATTGGATGAGAGCAGTTGACCAATGTAAGCTGTCCGGCCGGACAGCTTACATTGGTCAACTTCTCTGCGGCTGTACAGCCAATAGAGTGAATGGATTTTTTTCATTCTTTTTTCTATTCATATTGTTAGGATTGTACTATATAACCATAACCAGCATCTAAACGAGGATATTAATAATGAACAATCTTTGAAATAGTATACCATAGCTTTAATCAAAATGCTTTCTGTGAATGCTTTCTCCACTACATGCGAAACAGTATTTTAACATTCAATGACATAATCAGCTTGTCATCTGAAAATCACTTTGCTTCCTTATTTTAGAAATTGTATTTTTTAGGACAATAATGGTCTTCTTCTTCAAGGTTCTGACCTGCAGGGCTGTGATTGGATGGAGATGCAGTGGAATAGGAAGGTGGGGTAAGGGTTGGGTTATGTCGAGATGGAAGGAGCCTGTCAGTGGGGTTCCTGGAGGTCTCGTCTAGACTGCGTAATGAAGGTGGTTTGAGGCTGATCCAGCCTGCAGAGCTGCTTTCCTGAAGAATTCCTCTACCTCAGTCAGGAAAGGAGCCAACGCCACACATGAGTACTTTGAGGTAAACCAAAGTCTTTTCACTCAATCACTTAAGATTTATTCTTTCATTTTCAATGTGTCAATAAACACAAATAAGTCCTCATGAACAGCATACGTTTGTATGTGGATGATCATTGTAGAATTTTAGTCAGAGTAAATTACCCTTACACGGTGGATTATTCCTTGAGTATTTAGAGTACTCACATGCATGCCATCTGTTAGCAATTCTAGCCAGCCAGAGGTTCGACTGGGGTAAACCACCACAGTAAAAATGTACAACAGGATAGGCCCACCTGCGACAGATACCCACAGTTCCTATTTGGTTAAGAGCCAATCGGAGGCCTGCTTTGATACTAGATTTCCATTTTCTCCATGTGGTGGTCCATATTTAATTTAAACTTCAGTGCTTTACAAGCTTAGAAATGACAAACAGAACATGTAAACATGGCCATATGTCCTGACAACCTATCAGAAACACATGCTACCAACCCATTTAAAACTGTTAATCTTTGAACAATGTTACATCAGCAACATTTGTTGCATTGAGAATATCTGCAGTCTTTGAGTGTAACTAACTAAAGCAACAAAACAAACTACATTTTCCAGTAGGCTGACAGTAGCTCATGTGTTTTCAGGACTGCAAAACTTTTTTTAAAAAGAGTAGCATTTAAAAAGAGTAGTGTCGACAAAATGCTACATTGCTGATTTTTATATAACATCATATTCTGCATGCAGCTTTGCAGTATTGGTAGAGAATCACTTCATTTAGACATGTACATGAAACTAGTTTATAAAAGATTCATTCAAGGCCTGTACAGTTTTTTGTCTTATTGTCACAAAATATTAAGAAATATATTAAATAGTTTCAATGTTGTAAGCTTGTAATGTAGAAGACTGCTTGCATTTTACATTGTGCTTTGGCTGTGCGTGACTGGGCGGATGAAATTATTATTAAAACATTCACTACTGGATTAAAGTCCCCCTGTAGTTTTAAGGGATATTTTAAGGGATAAAATATCCCTTAAAACTCACCTTTGATCACCAAAGTGACATATTTAAAAGTTTTTTCCTTGAAAAAAAATCGTCATGTCTTAAAATATTTTGAATGTAACTCAACACCCTTGCCTCATTTAGTATAGCGGTTTTATGAATATGCAAATGAGCCCCGCCTCCACTCACTCACTCAGCTCAGAGATCCACTCGTTGACGATCACACGTTGATCTGATTGGTTACAAGGTAGTTTGTGACGTCAGGAACTCCAGCGATTTCAAACTGTGTTTTTGAGACTGTCTTTGGTTCACTTTGGTTTGCACATGGTTTGTCTTAAAGCATATTAAAAACACCACATAGACATAGGGCCTATAAACAACATTAAAAGCTTTTTTTTTTCACCACAGGGGGACTTGACCAGTTTAGATGGAAAGGATCTCACGCTGACTGTTAACTGCTGACCATTAATAGACACGGTACTTCCATGAAAATAAATTCAAGCACATCGTTACAATAACCATAATGAAAAGACTGAATTTGCTCAATAAAACACCTTACTCAAGTCAAGTCACCTTTATTTATATAGCACTTTTTAAAATACAGATGTAATACCTTACTCACCTGTTGAGTAATAAAAACATCATCATCTCTGCTTTTACAACATTTCAAATCCCCCAGTTCTCGCTTTCTCCGAAAGGCCAAGCCAGTGTTGATTCTGGTTTTATTACGAGCTCTGTCGCGTCGGGCGAGTGACGTATGTATGCAATTTCCCACAAAAACCCCATAATAATCCCATCAGGTCTAAAATATAAACACTTAAAATAAGCTTACAAAAGTGAATCAGGGTAAGACAAACATATGTTTTGGAAGAAGGATTGATGATGTATTGACTTTAACAAAAAAGTGACTAGTAGTGTAGTAAACAATGACTGTAGTTTATCTACGTTAAATTGTAAGTAGCTTGTACATTTTCAAAGTAGCTTCCAAAACACTGCCGATCATTAGTTTTAAATCACCTCCAGTTGTGTTGACATGAGCTTGTGAAAGGCTCTGTATTGTGATATTGTGATGGACATTTGTGGTCCCACAAGAAACGATTAGGGCCCCTTCGAGTGACTTTAAGCCATATCTGAAGTGCTTCCTGAAGTGGACTTTATATTTTCCTTGCAAGACCTGAATTCAAAACTTGTTACCAACCTAAAGCCTTACAGCACATTTCCACTTAGTCTACATTGCAAACACTCATGCCACTGTAGAAAACAGTCATTCAAACAGACAATTACCCCTGGAGGGAAATAGAGAGAAAGTGAGCAAGAGAGAAAGAGAAGCTGTTTAGGAGGCTCACGGGCTGTTATTGCACCACATTGACTCAACATCTCGATGGTATTTAAGAGAGGTGATTTTCCCCAGCCCTGCAGGCTAACATTGCAAGTATCTGACAGCTGTAGAGGGTGTGCGGTTACACAACAGAGCGTATACACACACAATCTCTGTGTAAATACTCCACATGCACAACAAATACCCTAAAGACTCTCCAGGGAAGCATTCAGCAAGCACTTAGCAAACAACACCATAAGGGGGGAAAACGATAACCAACAGACAGAAACCAGCAACACAGAAAAGACGAAAGTATTTCATTATCATATAATAGGTATGAAATAATTCCACCATCGTGTAATTCATGCTAACAAGAATTCAATGAATGCAGTTACAGCGTCGCTTCTTGCACAGCTGAAGTGTATAATGAATAAGTGTGGTCAGTGATGTAAAATGCAGCGCTCTCAGCTGCTAGCCCATAGTTTGACTGCTTCAACAGGCGGGAGCATGTGTGGTTTCAACAGTTACATGTAGGCCCGAAATATCGCATACAGCAAGCAGAAGTGTTAAATGGTGCACTGTAAAAAAAAAAAAAAAAAAAAAAAATGCTGTAAAATACTGGCATGACAGTTTCCAGTAGTTTACTGTTAATTATTATTACAGTTATTTACCGTAACCTACTTTACAGTATGTTACTGTAGAAATGCACTACATTGAAACTAGAGTTAACAAATTTTATTTGCAGAAATCGACTGCCCTGAATTGGCCAACTGCCATTTAAGTTTATGAACTAATATTATAATGTGAGAATATTATTACTGTGAACTTATTTCATTCGAGTCCACAAAAAAAATAAAAAAATCTTAAAGTAGAATTAACTGAAATAAACAAAATCATTAAAACTAAAAACATCAAATTAACTTAAATCTAACTGCACACATGCATGTGCAATTTGATTTAGCTAAGAGAGCATCACTACATCGGCAACTACACAGTTATTGCCTTAAAATAAAACAATATACAGCATAACATCAATGTTTCTCAGCTAATTATTGACTTAAACACAGATTTGACTCTTCACCACAATAGACCACACTACAAAGAGTAAAAAGTAACATTGACACAGTGTTGCAGTGAGATAATTAAGAGAATATGTAAGTGATTGTTGAGCATTAGTAATGGACACCTGCTGTTAACAAGCAGAATCACTGTAGGAAAGAGGAACAACAAGAACAGAAAAAAGAGTAGAGCCGAGCAGAAATACATAGGCTACAACTGATTTCCAGCCACAGCATTAGATAAAATAAACTGAAGATATAATAAGACATTAAGGGCCAGATTTACTAAACAGGGCAAATTATCGTGAGAGCACAATTCCATAAAATGGATCTGCTAACGACTGACACAGACGGAGCCGATAATTTTCATCATGACCAACACAATCTACCAAGAACAGCGCAAATCAGCATCTGATTTAAGACATGCTTTTATTGGGCCTGAAATATTGGCACAAATACCAGTGAATTTACTAACGCAAACCTCAGTAAATCACCTTGCATGGTTCATTTAAATACTCTCCTCCCATAAATTTTGCGTCTGAAAGGGAAACTCCTACAAATGCATAAGCAATAAGGTCAGCCGCAAAAGTAACTGTGTCCACGACATTTCAGCGCAAATTTTTCACTGCGTTTCTTTAGTAAATCCTGACAGAAGATTTTTAATGCAGAAACAGGGTTTGTGCCACTAGAAAAAAAAAAACCCACCAAAAACAACAGCATAAATAAATAAAAGCAAAAAAAGAAAATAGTAAGACCACTCAGCTGCATAATTTATTCATGCCGCAATGCATGCTGGGAGTTTTGTACCATGCTGGCACCCAGAATGCATTGCAACAGCAATATGTCTTTATGTTGATTTTCATTGTTGAGATTCATATGCTGATTCTTGATGTCTGTGTGTGTCTGAATGATGCAATAACTCAAATTGTTTTGTGTACAACATGTTTTTAAAATCCTTCATAAATGATTACCACAACAACTGTAGAACCACAGGGCTACTATAATCAATAGTATAAAATTAACAACACATCACCCACTTAATCAAATATTAGACATTGGATGAGATTATTGAATCAGGTCACTAAAACATGATGATTGTCACCATTAATAACCAAAATCACCATTTGCCATAACAAATGTGCCTTATAAACACTCAATTGCAGAAGCCAGAGAAAAGCTAAAGTTAAAAAAGTCAAGTATCAAGAGCCCAGGTTTCTTGAATATAGTTTTACTCTCAGATTTTGGCCGTTTATTTCAGTGTGCACTCCTTTTTGACAGGCAACATAATCATGTTACCTTCAACATAGTTATGTTATGATGGTTGAGCTGTTAAGTGGTTCAGTAGTGGCTTAGCAAAGTATTGTTAGGAGCTATTTTTTTCTAATATTTGTGTATGCTATATATTTTTATTCACATTAGAGTCTTTAATAGCTTAGCTGTTAACATCAATCATCTATGAATTAACTATGATCATCAGTTAAGCATCTCATGAAGGTCATGTTATTTGCTATTTGCCTTGTTCACTTGTACAGCTCCTAACAAAGTTGCTACCCATGAAGAGCATCTAAAATATGAGGTTACATTTCAGTTAGGATGCTGGTATCTTCAACATTGTGTGTAACAAATGCTCAGAGC
Organism: Gila orcuttii; assembly: GCA_026230005.1. Taxonomy (NCBI): domain Eukaryota; kingdom Metazoa; phylum Chordata; class Actinopteri; order Cypriniformes; family Leuciscidae; genus Gila; species Gila orcuttii. The sequence continues at coordinate 36,808,449 of JAPDVR010000021.1, forward strand.
ACGAGGGAAGTCGCACAGTTGCTTCGAGAGCCCCACATGTTAATAGGCCTTAAGCGGTCAACAAGAAACCTGCTCTTGTTTCTTCAGTCGGCTGTACAGCCAAACTCCCCCGATGGAGATGCAAAAAAGGATGATGCGGCTAACTTCCTCAGTTCTACATAAACTCCCCCTACACTTGCTCCTTTGTGTTATTCTTTAATTACACCATGTTTGTTTTAATGAGTAACCGCCAACCTCAACAGATGCGTACTCCTCACATTTTGAGAGTAAACGACTGCCTCTGTGATGTCTAATCATCCACCAACATCCCAATCTGCACACTTCAATTCCTCTTGAAAAAAAATAGGGATCAGTCAAAATCAGAAAATGTTTGGCAGGCATTGTAAGAAAACAAAAAAAAAAGATTGTTATCTCATCCTGGGATGAATCTAGTCCAAAATCTATGCTACTTCAATCCCCTGACAATGCTTACCCCTTTTAAAAACATTGTTGAGTATAATGTAAGTCATGTTGGAATTATTGCATTTACAAGATGATCTGTTTTCTCACAACCTTTTGAGCATGCGCGAAGACTAGGTTTGCCGGATAACGCCAGTCTCCGACAAATTTGACAAAAACTGCGGTAATGACAAATGACTTTCTGATCTAGCATGAAATTTCTTTAAAACCTGAGGTTCGTCGTATGCTATGCCCCCAAAGAAGGGAAAAGCACAAACAAAGCACGGAGAAGTGGACCTCGCTCAGCAGGTGATCGCTACAGACATGGCAGCAAAAGAGGCTAACATGGAAGAATTAACCTCTCTGATTCGCAGGATAATGCGAGAGGAACTTGACGAGGTGTTTAATAGACTACAACCGCAGCTTAATGCTGTTAAGGAGCAGGTGCTTGTTTGTGCTACAAAAATTGGTGATATAGAGGCTTCATTGTGTAGCTTCGATTGCCGGATAACCAAACTGGAGGGCGTAAATGGAAGTTTACGTAAAGATAATGATGAATTTAAGGAGAAAATTGAGCGCTTGGAGAGTTACAATCGCAAATATAATGTCCGTGTTATGGGCCTGACCTCTGATGTCGAGAAGGGAAATCCTACAAGCTATATGTCTCAACTGCTAAAAGAGTTGTTCAGTGATAAGCTCCAATTTGAGCCAGGGGTGGAGGTGGCGCATCGTGTTGGATCTAAGAGTAAATCTGGGCAAAGGGTAATGATAGTAAGACTGCAGAAGCTGGTGGTGAGAAATGAGATTGTACGGATTGCGAAAGAAGAAAGGGTGCTAGAGGTTCGCGGAATGAAACTTCGCTTTTTCCAGATATCTCGACGGAGATGGCTAAAATACGAGCGAGTTTTCGGGACGTGAGGAAGAAACTATGGAGTGCGGGAGTTAAGCATGGTATAATTCACCCTGCCACCTTGATTCTGACTTTCAAAGGAGATACGAAAAAGTTTTCCAACCATCTAGGTGCAGAGACATATTTAAAGACGGTCATAGAGCCTGAGTTGGACAAACAAGACAAGGAAGAGGCTCGATAAGAGGTAGCAGGAAGAATTTTGTGAGACTGTAGAACGTAATGTTTCTTAATAACTAAATGATTATAAGTTTGTTTATGTACTCGTTACCACAGAGTAATGTGAAAATAATTTATGTTTATGTCTGGAGATGGCGTGGCTGCCAATTGGTTTTGCTTATAAATGTTGACAAGTGGGGTGTGCATAAGTGTGTGTGTGTGTGTGTGTGTGTGTGTGTGTGTGTGTGTGTGTGTGTGTGTGTGTGTGTTTGTATGTTGTTTTGGTTGTTTGTATGTTTCTATGTGGTTTTGTTTGTATGTTTTTCGGTTGGATGTTATTTATTGTTGTTGTACAGCTCTACTATTGAAAGATGTTCAATCAGATACATACAACGGTTATGGTAAATGATGGATTAAATATAAAAGGGTTACGCATAGCACATTTAAATGTCTGTAGTCTGAGAAATAAGATTCAGGATATTTCGGAAACATTAATAAATAATAATCTGCATATTCTGACAATATCAGAAACTCATTTAGATAAAAATATAGACAATTCATTATTGCATATAAATAGGTACAATCTGTTTAGATATGACAGAAATGCATATGGTGTTGGGGTTGCAATTTACGTTCAAAATCAAATACCTGCAAAAATTCGAAATTATTTTGGTTGTGTGGGTGTAGAAGCTTTGTGGTTACAAGTACAGTTACCACATCTTAGGCCTGTTCTAATCGGTGTTTGTTATCGACCACCTAATGTACCCTTAGTTTATTTAGATAAGATTTGTACTATGTTAGACAAAGTTTGTGATACAAAATATGAAATATATTTTTTAGGAGATTTGAATATTGATTGGCATTTGAAAAACTGTTCGTTAAAAAATAAGTTGCTTTCATTAGCAGAGATCTGTAATTTATCACAAGTTGTTAAAAAATCAACTAGAGTTTCTTATAGATCTGATGGCACAAAAATAGCTACATGTATTGATCTAATTTTTACAAATGCCGCAGACTTATGTTCAAAAGCAATTTCTATGTCGGTAGGCTTTAGTGATCATAATTTAGTTTTAATTAATAGGAAAACTAAGGTTCCCAAATAATTGTTAAAAGGATATTTAAACATTTTAATGAAAATGAATATTGTGAAGAAGTTAGCAATGTTGATTGGTTAAAGATATTAGTTGAGGATGATCCTAATAGAGCCTTAGAGGCTTTTACTAGCTCGATAATGCCAATCATGGATAAATATGTGCCATTGAGACGAATAACTGTAAGAACCATTGTTGCTCCTTGGGTAGATTCAGAACTTAAGGACCACGTTAAGCTGAGAAACGAATTAAAGACTGAAGCAGTCGCATCAGGAAACAATATCCTGTGGAATAAGTATAGGAAATTAAGAAATTTTGTCACTAGATTAAACAGAACAAAAAAAAGAAATTATTATGAAAATAAGATTAAAGAGGCAAAGTCTGATACAATAATGGGGAGAAAAACTGAAATAGTGCCATCATTTATTGAAGTAGACGGATTCTTTTTGACTAAACCCAGTGATATTGCAAACCATTTAAGTTCTTATTTCAAGAATAAAGTTTCAACTTTAAGACAAGGTATGAATCTGAGACAAAAAAGTTATTTAAGTAATAGAACAATATGTAATAAAATAATGGGAAATAAAACATGCAAATTTGACTTTGAAAGAGTAAGTATTACTACTGTTGAGAATTTATTAAAAGCAATTAAAGAGAAACCATCAGGTGCTGATAATCTTGATGCAAAATTATTGAAATTAGTAGCTGATGTAATTGCTAGGCCTATAAGTTATATAATAAATCTAAGTTTAGAGAAAGGCATTTGTCCTACTAGTTGGAAAGTTGCTAAAATTATGCCACTTATAAAGAATAATAAAGAACCACTGTCGGGAAAAAATAGTAGACCTATTTGTATTTTATCCATTCTGAGTAAGATTATGGAGAGAGTTGTTTTTGAACAAATTAGTATGTATTTTAGTTTAAATGATCTAAATTCTGTTTATCAGCATGCATATAGAACTGGATAAAAGATATTGAAAATAAAAGGATTGTTGGAACAGTTTTGTTAGATCTGAGTGCTGCTTTTGATGTACTTAATCATGAAATTTTGTTGGAAAAGTTATTTTTTTTTAACAATTTATACGTCCACGCAAACCCTTGTTGAACTTAAGAAAATTTTACAAGTTGAACTGAGATTAATTGAAAATTGGATTAGGGACAATAAAATGGTGATTAATGCAGAGAAAAGTAAATGTATGGTGCTGGGATCCAAGTATTTGTTAAAAGATCCGCTTGTGTTGAGTCTGACTGTGGGGGGTATTGTAATAGAACAGGTTATGGAGGTAAAGCTACTCGGTGTGACTGTTGACAACTTGTTAAATTGGAATAGTCATATAAATCAAATATTATTGAAAATGGGCAGGAGTCTGGCAGTTGTTAAGCATTGTAGAAAATTTATTCCAAATCGAGTGATGAAAATATTAGTAGAATAATTAGTTCTATCACATCTGGATTATTGTTCAATTATTTGGTCAAGTACAACTGAAATGAATTTAAGTAAATTGCAAATTGCTCAAAATAAAGCAGCTCGGGTAGTTTTAAGTTGCCCTTTCAGGACTAGTGTTAGAGACTTGAATACTAGGTTCGTTTGGTTAAGTGTTAAAAGTAGAATTAATTATTGCATTGTTAACTTTGTTAGGAAAATTATTGTTACAAAAATGCCAGAAATACTATATAGTCTTTTTTTAGTGCTGTGCATCAATATTCCACTCGCCAGTCAACAGAGAGTCGCTTTTTGTTACCTCCGTGTCGAACTAGCCTTATACAAAAGACGGTGCTGTATAGAGCAATGGTGGCATGGAATTCTCTTCCGCAGTTTTTGATTTTGGGAATGAATGCAATGAATTTTCGTAAAAGATTAAGACTTTATTTATTTACATTTGAATAATTGTTATTATTTTATAATTGTTATTATTATTATTATTATTATTATTATTATTATTATTATTTATTTTTTTTTTTTTTTTTATATGAATGGCTGAAAAGAGGAAAAACATTGTGAAAATTATGAACCCTATAGTAGTATGGCTGTAACTGTGTATTGTGATAATGAATAATGTAGAGCTGTTGTTTTATTGTTTTTTAGAATGTTATTGTATTGTTATGTATGAATGTGTACACTCCTTTTTTTGTCTATATAATGTATGGTTTTATGTTATAAGAATATTTTTTTTGTGTTGAAGTCTATAGACCCCAGGAAGAATAGCTACTGCATTTGCAGCAGCTAATGGGGATCTTAATAAACTAAACTAAAATAAACAAGATGAGTGCACATGACAACACTACGATGATGTCATTTAATGCAGGAAACTCAGGATCTGACCGTGTCGCAATCATGACGCAGTGTTTTCCAACGTCGTTTGAAAGTTCAAACATTGAAAACTGGATCTCAGGTATAGTGGGTTGGGACAATGTGTAGAGACCAATGTACCAAGAGACCAACCTATGTACTTTCACTGTGGCATTTACACAAGTAGTTCTTATGTTCAGTAAAAATCACTTGTTTGGAGGGTTTTTTGGACCCTTGACTAACCATGTTTCGAAAAGAATGGCTAGCCTACCTAATCCACTGCATGGCTTGAAGGATATGCGTTTGACTTGAAGAGGCGCTGCACAGACCGATCGTTTATGACTTCAGTGTACCGCAAGAGCGATTACAGAGTATATGGCTCCTTATGCTTTCAAATCACTCTCACTTTAGTTTGTTGTCATACACCGATTGGTCTGCGCAGCGCCGCTTTAAGTCGAACACACCTATAGAGGGTATGCATTGACGTCACTTTCCCGCCGGAATACGTCCCCTCATCCCCCTTATCCACGTTTCACTGCCTGGAGTCCAGTTGTTTCTGTGAGTTGCAGCAATACTTCTCTTTTCTGTAGCTTTCAGCAATCTGTAAAAGACAGCTCCAATTTCTTGTTGAATCTATTTGTAAAGTCAAACGCACATCCTTGACTCCACCCACTTTGACGTAGGTGTATTCACAGTGACTACTATATGTTGACAACCCTATATTAAAAATACGTAACTATGGAGCGTTCGCTTCAATTTTCCTTGTGTGTCTGCTGCACATGTTTCGCATATTGTAAATAGTGTAGAATATACATACTTTAGAAATATGCATTCTAACCATACACAGTGAGACTGTGTCATTTAGTAATTTTCAAGAGCATTCAATCATCATCTTTTCTACCTTCATCCTTGACCTTTTGGACAGACACTGGGACCAACACAGTCAAACCACAGCCTGAAATCTAAAACTCACACAGAAATTAAAGAGACTTGTCACATGTTCAATATGAAATTAATTTATTAAAGAATATATCTTGATTGAATGTTCTTGGGATCTAAAATAGTTGTTTCACTATCGTGCCAAATGCTTCTGAGCACATTGAGTAATGGTAGCATTTCCATTACAACATGGTTCAGTGTGGTGTGATTACCAACCATTCCATTCATGTATTTTTCAGCGAGTTAGCTTAACTGTATTAAGAAAAGGAGAACTGGCTGGAACCGTGATGTCATGATTGAATCCTGACATTACACACAGATTCCTTTTCCAGAATAATTTTCTGCAATGTCCCCAGTGTAGACACAGTCTAAGTCAGGGGTGTCTAATCCTGCTCATGGAAGGCCAATGTCCTGCAGAGTTTGGCTTCAACCTGCCCCAACACACTAAACTAGCAATCTCTACTAGTTTCTAGTAATCTTTATAATCCTTGATTAGCTGTGTTTAATTGGATTGTAGCAAGATTGGACACTTCTGATCAAATGGGGTTTCCCAGGAGCAGGGTTGAGAATTTATTTTAATTGAGACAGACATTAAAGACATAAATTTAATTATTTTAGGTTGTTTCGATGGAAGTGCCTCTGCTGTTGATCACTTGATGAAGAAAGTCAATTAAAACTCATGAAGTTTCCAGCAGAAAACAATTTGGAGTGTCTATACTATGTGACACATCATGAATCAACAAATTCCTTGTACATTCCCTGATATTTTGAGTTCAAGTAGGTGATCTCCATCCACCCATTTTCCAAACCGCTTGTCCTACCTAGGGTCACGGGTGTAGGTGATCTCATCCCAGCATGTTTCAGTGAGATCAGTTCTGGCTGGCAGTGCCAGGCCTAGTCCGAATTGGCCCAGAAATAAGGTGTAAGGAAGGAGTGCTGTCCCGTTCCAAACAATGACAACATGAAGTTGGCAGAATAGTTGAGCAAGTAAAGACCATATTGAGGTTGTGAGCAAACGGCAGAGGGTGTTTGCACATGCATGCTAGGGGTGGCACGGTTCACAAAACCCACGGTTCGGTTCGTATCACGGTTTTAGGGTCACGATTTTCGGTTCTGTACGGTTCTTGTTGTTTTTTTTTCTTTTAATCTTTAACACTCCAGAAATGTACTTCAGCATATGATATAGGCTATAGCTTAATTATCCACAATTCAGGATACAGTATTAAAAAAAAATGTATATCATGTAATCATGCACAAACTGAATTTGACTTGACTTTAAGCACATTATTGAGACCATCTCTGAGGAAAGCTAGGTGACATTTTGATACAGCAAGAAAGACATTGATGAAATGCTTTTGTTCATTTGGCAAAAAAGGAGAATGTGTATTGCTGTCCCTACAGGGACTTATAAACATTTTGTAAGAGCTACACTGAAGTTGACAGTTTGATAAATGCAAGTTAATTTTAATCTTTGTGTGCTAAAAATGCATATCTTTTAATAGAAAAAGAGAGGAATTCTTAAAGCACTATCTTTTAAATAAGTCAAAATATGTTACACATAATTGCCTATAATGATGCTATAACAATAGCAAAGGCATAACCATGAAGTGAAACATAAGTTTACATTTACATTTAGCTGACGCTTTTATCCAAAGCGACTTACAATTGCTATATTTCAAAGGTCGCACGGCTCTGGAGCAACTAGGGGTTAAGTGTCTTGCTCAGGGACACATTGGTGTCTTACAGTGGATTCGAACCCGGGTCTCTCACACCAAAGGCATGTGTCTTATCCACTGCGCCATCACCACCCATATAAGTTCAACCTCAACACAAACAGTATCAACAATGCTTCTATTCCCTGAGAGTGAGGATAAATTTTTTTTCACTTGAAATTAAAGTGCAGTATTTGGAAACATATGACTGGAGTTCTTATCTAAACTTGGTGTCACTGTATACATTTAAATATCATAGGTAACATGAAATCCAAAATGTTCCCATACGGACTTATACGACGCTGGCGCATCCTCCAACTCCGGTTAGCCTTCCTTATATCTCCCGAGACCTGCAGCACTCCATACTCCACTTTTACTGTCTATAGGCTTGTTCGACTTGAACCGGCGCTGCACAGACCGATCGGTTTATGACATCAAAGTACCGCGAGAGTGATTGAAAAGCATACGGAGCCGTTGCTCTCGCGGTACTTTGATGTTATTCATCGATCGGTCTGTGCAGCGCCGGTTCAAGTCGAACAAGCCTCATATGCATGTCCATTGCCATGTCCACACTTCTCTTATTTCGCGCGAAAAGTAAACACACTGTCTGAGGTCACGGGCACGAGGTTACACTGCGCATGCGTCGAACCGTGCAACTCACACACGCACCGAACCGAGACAAGCGAACCGAACGGTTCGGATGTTTTTTCATGTAACTTGCCACCCCTAATGCATGCCTACATAAACGCCCATAAATACAAACGCACATGCATTCAACTTCCCATACAAGCACAGACACAGTGTTTTTAATGTAACAAATACTCAGAAGGGGCTTTGAAGAGCACCCTACTAGGATCTTGGAAATAAATTGCTCTTCCACGCTTGAGATCTACATTCCCACTTAACCATCGATTGGCTTCCAAGACTGCAACCCGCCTTTCTCTAACCATCAAAGTGACCTCACGCCACTTTCGAGATGGATTTGTTTTGAGCTCTGTACTGTGAGTGAATTGTTTGCCCTCTAGGACTCCCGAACAGAAGCAGGTCCAAACATCTGGAGCTCATCAGCGCTTTGAAAACAAATCGCTGCTACTAGTCCCGGAACTACTGCCACCGAACTCACTACGCTAAACAAACCGTCCTCTGTCTCAGATTGTGTAAAGATCAGGGAATGTACATACAGAAAGATGAGAAATACTGTTCTGAAGCCAAACATATCAAACAGTTTTAAGGCTGAGGATGTGTGTCAAAAGCATATGAAGGGATTCATTTGCACTCAGTGGAACTGAACAGAATCAACTATTGCTAAAACAACAATCTAGGCTCAAGGTCTGGTCCAAAAATGACTTTCAAGCACTGTTATGTGCGTGGGGCAGAAAGCAGGTTAATGCCAGCACAGGGCACCACAAGCTATAGCACAATGCAGCATTGTGCCCACTTTAACTGGCTCCCACCCAGATCATTTGAGAGATGATACAGAGGGAAGATAGTAAGGAGAACAATTATTCATGACTGAAGAACAAACAATATGTAAAACATTCCACATGCAATCTCTCTCACACACTCTCACATCTCTGAACCCCTGCTTGGGAAGTGTCCTTGGCTCGTTGTTGTTTTTCACGGTGAATCCCGAAGTCCGCCCACACTGCCCACCATGCAGAGACCTTCTGTTCCACCACAAGCTGCCCACCGCAATACAACACACACACACACACACACACAATCTGCCTCGTGCATATACCCTTTAACATTCACATGCATGTGTTGACTATTATTCAAAGCATGCAAATTTGTCCTGTGAACTAAATTTTGCCACACCAGGCAAAATCAGTAAATGCTGCATTATTTTTAGAACGCAACTTGTTCAGCTCAGAGAAACCAGTCCAGATGACCAGTAATTATGCAATTGAAACAGTCATATGGTATCAGTGATTGTGTCATTTTCTAACTAGCTCATTAACTAAAAAAAAAAAGAGGTGCTGTGCAGGGTTGAGGTTACCTGGTGGTCTTGCTTTGAATGTCTACAGATGATTGTAAATGTTGGACACTTTAATGAAGGTCAAATAAGCAATAGAGTTTATAGACCCAATATTAGCTAGGTCTGTTTTTAAATTTTCAGCAACTGCTTTTGGGATTTTTATAGAATTTCTTGCCATCAAACCACTGATTCCCCAATCTCGTTCTCCTTCTCCTCCTCCCTTCTCGATTTTCTCCCTCTGTCTACATGCAGACAGCGGCTGATATCCTGTTCTGACCGCAGTCGACACCGCTCCATAACTCCACCCTGCAGATGGATACATACATGCAGCATGACTGGAAGTGAAAGAAGGAACTTCCTGCCTCTTCCTCTGCACAGCGGGTTTGGTCGCTCATGTGAGTGATGTTTGCTCAAGGGTGGGTATGTGTGCATGCTGAATTTATAGGACAGAAGTTTACGGTTACCATGGAAAAAAAAAGTCATCCACTCAGTTTAGTAACAACCAGCTTTCGTCTGCCTTGAATTGGTATCATGTGCCTCTGATCAGGACAAAACCAGTTCTGTCCTTGACGTCCACTGCCCTAATGCAACCATGTTGGGAAAATCTAAATGGCTTGTCCTGGACAGCAATGAGATTAATAGGAGCGCATATGGAGATTTTTCTCCTGAGAAACAGCCCCTAGTAATATAGCAATAAATAGTAAAAATAAAGCCCCCAGTAATTTCTCAATTAAATCTCTCCAACAATTTCTCCAATAATCTACTATTCCTCCACTGGTGCCCTCACATGCTCAGCAGCAAAGGCACTTTCCATGGGCATAACCTTACGCTGTCTGCAGGGGTATGGATAGCTGCCCGTTTAGCTGTTTTCCTACCAGCCACCACACACACATTGTCTCGGAATTCTGAACTGCAGGAATTTTAAAGAAAATTACCAAAGGCGCACAGAGATTGAGATATACCAGTATGACCCTCTAGCTTTACAAATCAAACGTCTGTTCTGTTGTGTCATGTTTTGCGGTCACTGTCATGACCCTCCGCTCTAAACCATTTTTGCATCGTCACTCTTTCCACTGTTGGAGATGGAGAAACACCCAAATACTCTCACCCTGAGCCGTGACAAAACTGCAGCCCTTGTAGTCTGTAAGAACAGTCTTGCACAAATCTGCTGAACTCTTTTTCCACAGAAACAATGAACAATTCTCAGGATTTCGTAACTCTTCGTAACCATTTCTTCCATGTCCATGTGATTCAGCTGAAAAAAAGGGAAGCGACTATAAGAAGGTAAGGAGGGAACAAAGTGACAAAAAGGAAAGTGAGATGTGTAAGAGTTTGAAGACAGAGACAGATGATGAAGGCTCCTAGCAGACTCTCTCATTAACCACAAGACCTCTGATACATTGATTATTTTTAATATCAATAATGATAACCCTTACGAAAAAGCAAGTGTGCAATTATTAAACTTCTTTTAAACTAAAAATAAGAAAGTATACTTTCTGTCCACTTTTTATGTACTACTGGTATTCTTGATTTATACTGACAGAAAAGTATATTTACTCAATCTTTTGATCGAGAGATTGTTACGGGGAGTGAACAGAGGAGACAAGTGCAAGTAAAACTGGGCTTTATTGAACAATCAGATAAGCCAGCCACAGAGACGTGGAGAAATAAGACAGGAACAAAGTCTCAGTCCGATGCAGTCGATCTCACGAACTCACAGACCCAACAGGAATCAGTGCAGGAACAGAAGCGTTGGCAGCGCAGGCTTGCGTGGACAACTCAGCGAAGCACGGTCAGTGTGTGTGTGGCAAATCCTCCGAGAAGACGAGACATAAGACGATGAGACGAACCGGACATCCACGAAGAACAGACTGGGACCCAAGGAACAGGAACAGGCAATACACATCCACAAAACAACGATCTGACAAACACAAGACGCATGAGGTGAGTATAAATAGGCACTGGAAATGAGTATCACCTGTCGCTGATCTCCAGGAGGATAATCAGCGACCACGCCCACACACGTGCATACACACAAACATAAACAGCGCAAGGAACAGTCAGTGAATTTCTCAACCGTGACAGTACCCCTCCCCCTAGGAGCGCCTCCTGGAGCTCCCAGGAGAACCTACCCGTTGATTGAAATCATCAATAAGGGACTGATCCAGGATGTCCCTAGCAGGGACCCAACTTCTCTCCTCCGGACCGTAACCTTCCCAGTCCACCAGATACTGAAATCCGCGTCCCCTCCGCCTTGAGTCCAGAATACGATTTACCGAATAAGTAGGTTCCCCATCTACGAGTCGCGGCGGTGGGGGAACCGGGACCGGCGGATTAATGGGAGAATAAAATACGGGCTTTAATTTGGACACATGGAACACGGGATGAATTCTCCTGTACGCAGGATGCAGTTTGAGTCGAACTGTCACCGGACTAATGACTTTGGTGACAAGAAACGGGCCAATGAATTTAGGAGCTAATTTATTCGACACGGAGCGGAGAGGAATATTCTTAGTAGAAAGCCACACTTTGGAACCGACGACGTAGACGGGAGGTCTTGACCGGTGGCGATCGGCCTTAACCTTGGTGCGCGCCCTTACCTGGAGCAGAGTCTCACGGGCTCTGGTCCATGTACGGTGACACCTCTGGACGAAGGCGTGAGCGGAGGGGACCGCGACTTCGGATTCCAGGCTGGGAAAAATAGGTGGCTGGTACCCTAAACTACACTCAAACGGTGATAGGCCCATAGATGACACTGGTAACGAGTTGTGTGCGTACTCCACCATGGAAAGCTGTTGACACCAGGAGGAAGGATTCTTGGATACCACACATCGCAACATTCTCTCCAAATCTTGGTTGGCTCTCTCGGTCTGACCATTGCTCTGGGGGTGGTAACCCGAGGACAGACTAACAGTGGCCCCCAGTAATTTACAAAATTCTTGCCAGAATTTGGACACAAATTGAGACCCCCTGTCAGAGACCACGTCCGTCGGGAGGCCATGTAGACGAAAGACGTGATCAATGACAGTCACCGCTGTCTCCTTGGCAGAAGGTAATTTGGCCAAGGGAATGAAATGAGCCGCCTTCGAGAACCGGTCCACTACGGTCAAAACAACCGTCTTACCTTGGGAGGGCGGGAGGGCGGTGATAAAATCTAGCGAAATATGGGACCAGGGTCTTGAAGGGACAGACAGCGGTTGGAGTAACCCATCTGGGGGTCGATTGGAAGTCTTACCAGTGGCACAGATCGAACAAGCCAAAACAAAATCTCGAATGTCGCGAGCCATCAATGGCCACCAAAATCGTTGCTTGACCAAAAAACTAGTGCGGTTTACTCCTGGGTGGCATGCCACGTTGGAACAATGACCCCACTGGATAACGTTGGACCGCAACCCCTCCGGCACAAATAAACGATTCGGTGGGCCTCCGGGCGGAGGCGTTACCCCTTCTAAGGCCGTCTTGACCTTCGACTCGACCTCCCATGTGAGTGTGGAGATGAATAGAGTCTCGGGTAAAATGCACTCGGGAGTAGACGGGCGTGCGGATGGGTCAAAAATACGAGATAAAGAATCGGGTTTGATGTTTTTGGAACCCGGGCGGTACGAGAGAGTAAAATCAAAACGACCGAAAAAAAGGGCCCACCGAGCCTGCCTGGAGTTGAGTCTTTTAGCAGATTGAATGTATTCCAGATTCTTGTGGTCAGTCCAGACTATAAAAGGTACCCCCGACCCTTCTAATCAATGTCGCCATTCCTCCAACGCTAGCTTGACCGCCAACAACTCCCTGTTACCAATGTCATAGTTGCGTTCGGTAGGCGACAAGCGATGAGAAAAAAACGCGCAAGGGTGCATCTTGTCGTCTGAGGAAGAGCGTTGGGAGAGTACCGCACCTACCCCCACCTCTGACGCGTCGACCTCCACCACGAACTGACGTGAAGGATCAGGGGCTATCAAAATGGGAGCGGAAATAAAGCGGCTCTTGAGGTTAGCGAATGCAGTCTCGGCTGCATCGGACCACCTGAACGTCGTCTTGGAGGAGGTCAAAGCTGTCAGAGGCGCGGCTAGTTGGCCGAAATTACGAATGAAACGTCGGTAAAAATTGGCAAACCCCAGAAACCTCAGTAGGGCCTTACGGGAATCTGGACTTGGCCAATCCACCACGGCCTTAATCTTGTCGGGATCCATACGCATTCCCTCAGACGAGACGATGTGACCTAAGAAAGGAACAGACTGTGCATGAAACGCGCATTTCTCCGCCTTGACAAAAAGCCCATTCTCTAACAACCTCTGAAGCACTCGTCTGACGTGCTGAACGTGTTCCTGGAGAGACGAAGAAAAAATCAATATGTCATCCAGGTAGACATATATGAACTGGTCTACCATGTCTCTCAGCACATCATTGACGAGTGCCTGAAAAACCGCTGGGGAGTTGGACAGCCCAAAAGGCATGACCAAATATTCAAAATGCCCCCTGGGGGTGTTAAAAGCGGTTTTCCATTCATCTCCCTTCCTGATGCGGACCAAATGATAAGCATTACGTAGATCCAATTTAGTGAAGACCGAGGCTCCCTGCAACCGCTCGAAGGCTGAAGACATCAACGGCAAAGGATAGGTATTCTTTACCGTGATGTTGTACAGCCCCCGGTAATCAATACACGGTCGCAGGGAGCCGTCCTTCTTCCCCACAAAAAAGAACCCCGCCCCCGCAGGAGAAGAGGAAGGTCGAATGAACCTGGATGTCAGAGAATCAGAAATGTATTTCTCCATGGCCTCCCTCTCGGGAATGGAAAGAGAGTATAACTTGCCCTTAGGCGGAGACGTACCTGGCAGAAGATCTATAGCACAGTCATAGGGACGATGCGGAGGAAGAGAAGCAGCTCTGGACTTACTGAACACTTCCTTCAGGTCGAGGTACTCAGCGGGCACGTTTGACAAATTCACCGGCTCCTCCTGCAAGACAGAACTGGACAGAGACGAACCAGCAGACATTAAACAAGACGCATAACACTCAGTACTCCAGGCGGAAATGGAGTTATGTCCCCAGTTAACCCTGGGGTTATGCTGCACGAGCCAGGGATGACCGAGGACAATAGGGATGGTAGGGGAGTCAAGGAGCAGAAAAGATAGATCTTCGGAATGATTGCCGGAAGTGATGAGTGTTATCTGAACCGTGGAGTGAGATATAGTGGGTAATTCTTGTCCATTGAGTGCGTTGACAGAAATCTTATTGGTGAGGGGTATGGTGGGTATCTGAAGTCTGTGTGCTAAGGTGTAGTCCATAAAGTTACCTTCCGCTCCGGAGTCGATAAGGGCTTGGCAGTGATGAGTCTGAGTTGCCCACTGCAATCTCACCGGAAGGAGGGTGGAAGAGGGTTTCTGGATGGAGACCCCGCCCGACAGAATCCTCTTCTCTACTGCCGGGCTCGCTCTTTTACGGGGCAGTTATTGACGAAGTGCCCCGAACTTCCGCAATAGAGGCATAATCCCTGGGATCTCCTTCTCTCCCTCTCCTCCCGGGAGAGCCGGGCTCGACCCACCTGCATGGGCTCCGGATCGTTGGCGGGGCTGACCGCATCACGACCACTTGTTTGGTGGAAACCATAATCTCTGGGAATCGGAATGGAACGGTTGCGCTGCTCCAGACGATGCAGGCGCGCGTCCACTTGCAGAGCCAAGTCAATTAATCCGTTGAGACTTACGGGAAGATCCAGGGAGTAAATCTCGCGTTGGATGCGGTCAGCCAGCCCATGCAGGAAGACATCCCACTGCGCCTCCTCGTTCCAGCGGCACTCTGCGGCAAGGGTACGAAACTGGATGGAATAATCAGCAACAGATCCTTCTCCCTGAGTGAGGTCCACGAGCCGACGAGACGCTTCTCTCCCTGTGACAGCTCGGTCGAATACCCTCCTCATCTCTTCCGAGAGTGCCGCGAACGAGGAACAGCATGTTCGTTGGTTTTCCCACACCGCCGTACCCCACAAAGCCGCACGTCCAGACAGCAGCGTAAGTACGAACGCCACTCTTGACTGTTAGCCAGCTAGTGATGTCAGGTTAGTCAAGTCAAGTCAAGTCACCTTCATTTATATAGTGGTTTTAACAATATGGACTGTTTCAAAGCAGCTTTACAGTTATAATAGGAAATTAAAGTAACAGAGATTTGGCTTTACAGCAGCTCTAGAATAAAGTTATTGTCCAGCTAAAGTTAGTATTGATTGATTCACTTCCGTAGCAACGATCATTAGTTATTAACTTAGGGGCCGCTAACGACACCGTTCTAACAGAAAATGATTTAATGCGATCCGGCCGCTCATTTGCATAAACACAGGGCCTGGTGGCTCTGAGTTTTTTTTTTATTTCTTCCGCGTAGCCACGTGAATCTGAATTATCCCGACAACGTTTTATCAGTACAGAGGTAAAGGGAAGGAGGCTTTCACAAGGGAGAGACTAGTTGACACTTCAGGACTGCGTTGTCATTGTGTCCAGGTGCAGGTCCTTCATCAGATCTGGATACGGCCTGGATCCGGCGGACTGTGGTAAACCTCGGGATAAACAGAGAGACAAATATTAGCATAGACGCCATCCTTCTTATGATGTACAAAGTACATCAGGATTTATGGGAAGTGTTCCCGGTTCCGGCTGATCTAAACTATGCAGCCTAACATTGAATTATAGAAGTCTATAATGTGTTATGTGTATGCTAAGCCAAAGAGATGTGTTTTTAGTCTAGATTTGAACTGACAGACTGTGTCTACTTCCTGGACAATGTTAGAAAGATTGTTCCAAAGTTTTGGTGCTAAATAGGAAAAGGATCTACCGCCAGCAGTCAATTTTGATATTCCAGGTATTATCAACTGGCCGGAATTTTGAGATCGCAATGACGTGAAGGAGTATAATGCGTTAAGAGCTCGCTCAAGTACTGGGGAGCTAAACCATTTAGTGCTTTGTAAGTAATCAGCAATATTTTTAAATTTATACAATGTTTAATAGGGAGCCAATGCAGTGTTGACAGAACCGGGCGAATATGGTCATACTTCCTGGTTCTGGTAAGAACTCTAGCTGCTGCATTCTGGACCAGCTGTAATTTGTTTATTAAGCGTGCAGGGCAACCACCCATAAGAGTATTACAATAATCTAGCCTTGATGTCATGAACGCATGAACTAATTGTTCTGCATTTGTCATTGAGAGCATATGATGTAATTTAGGTATATTTTTTAGATGGACAAATGCGGTTTTATAGATACTATTCACTTGACTTTCAAATGAAAGATTGCTATCAAAGAGCACACCCAGGTTCCTAACCGACGACGAGGACTTGACAGAGCAGCCATCAAGTGTTAGACAGTATTCTAGGTTATTACGTGAGGAAGTTTTTTGTCCAATAATTAGAATCTCTGTTTTTTTCAGAATTAAGTAGTAGGAAATTACTAGTCATCCAATTTTTTATATCAGTTATGCATTCCGTTAATTTGGTGAATTGGTAAGTTTCGTCAGGGCGTGAAGAAATATAGAGCTGAGTATCATCAGCATAACAGTGAAAACTAATGCCATGTTTCCTAATAGTATCTCCCAAGGGTAGCATGTACTGAGTGAACAGCAACGGTCCTAGTACTGATCCTTGTGGTACGCCATACTGAACTTTTAATCGATAAAACATCTCTTCATTTACTGCTACAAACTGATAAAGGTCAGATAAGTATGATTTAAACCATGCTAATGCAATTCCACTAATGCCAATATCATTTTCGAGTCTATTTAAAAGGATGTTGTGGTCAATAGTATCAAATGCAGCACTAAGATCGAGTAACACCAATAGCGAGATACAGCCACGATCGGATGATAAGAGCAAATCATTTGTGACTCTAATGAGAGCTGTCTCAGTACTATGATACGGTCTAAATCCTGTAGTCAAATACTGAGGTGCCAGATTGTGCAAAGATTTATAGGCCAGCATAAGGATTTTAAAATCAATACGGTACCTAACAGGCAGCCAGTGCAGGCACTCCAAGACCGGGGTTATATGGTCCCTGGCCCTGGCCCCAGATAGTACTCTAGCAGCTGAATTTTGAAGATATTGCAATTTATCCAATGATGATTTAGATACCCCAGCTAGAAGACCATTGCAGTAGTCAATGCGCGAAAAGACAAAAGAGTTTATCAACTTCTCAGCTACAGAGAAGGACAGCATGGGACGTAGCCGGGCTATATTTCTGAGGTGATAAAATGATGTTTTAACTGTATTCTGGATAAAAGGCTCAAATGACAGTGTGGCGTCAAATATGACACCCAGATTTTTTAATTTGGTCTTAAACTCCAATGCAACGCCATCAACAGATAGAGTGGGGGACCCAACCTTTTGCAGCTGATGAGGAGATCCAAGGAGCATGACTTCTGTTTTTGAGCCGTTTAGTGCCAGAAAATTATTGGACATCCAAGTCTTTATCTCAGCAATACAGTTAGAAAGATGCCCAACGTTCACTTGCTGACCCGGTCCAGTATGTATGTAAATCTGTGTATCGTCAGCATAACAGTAATAGTTAAGGTTGAGAGAATGTAGTAATTGACCAAGTGGATAGATGTACATACTAAAGAGCAAAGGACCCAAGACTGATCCTTGTGGAACACCCGTATGAACAGAACCAACTTTGGACCTATAACCAACCATAAAAACAAATTGACTGCGGTCAGTGAAATAGGACTTGAACCAGTCAAGAACAGTCTCTGATAAACCAAAAACATGTTCGAGGCGATTGAGTAATAGGGCATGGTCAATAGTATCAAAGGCTGAACTGAGATCCAAGAGAATGAGAATAGACGTGGAGCCGGAATCAGAGGCAATTAGTAAGTCGTTAGCAACCTTCACCAATGCAGTCTCGGTGCTGTGTAATTTTCGAAATCCTGATTGATGAGGCTCAAATAGTTTATTTTCAATTAAGTGCTTGTTTAGTTGAGCTGCAACCATACCCTCCAAGATTTTTGACAGAAATGAGAGATTTGAGATTGGGCGATAATTTGACAGATTTTTCACCTCGGAATTTTGCTTTTTTAAAACGGGAGTAACCGCAGCAGTTTTAAGTGCTGCTGGCACCTCCCCGGATGATAAAGAGTCATTTATTATTACAAGAACTGAGGGGCATAAAGGACCAAAGCAGGATTTATACAGACTACCAGGCATGGGATCAAGTATGCAAGTGGTAGCTTTCATACTAGAAACCTGGTTGCAGAGCATCTCTTGTTGTACTAAAGTGAATTTGGATAAAGGAGTGCCAGAGAAACTATGGGTATTAACTGTCGGATGTATTAACTGTATTAACTTTATGCCATACATAAAGTCTGTATGGTGCCCTGGTGGCCTGTATACAGTAGCCAGCACAAATCTTAAACGTGATTTATCATTTGCACTATATATTGTTACATTAAGCACCAACACTTTAAAATAATTATATTTGAAACTAGACTTCTTAGTAATTTTGAAAATATTACTATAAATTACAGCAACACCTCCCCCTTTTAATTTAAAGGTTAATATGTAGTAAGTTATATTTAGCAGTATAAACAACAGGGAATGATAGTAAATAATGATTCAAAACAGAAAGATATACAAAGCTTACAGACGCAAACCAACCCAACAGCAGCAGGCAGACAGGAGCAAACAAAAAGATAGAACACCTTTGGGATGAATTAGAGCAGAGACTGCGAGCCAGACATTCTCATTCCAACATCAGTGCCTGACCTCACAAATGCACTTCTAGAAGAATGGTCAAAAAATTCCCATAAACACTCCTAAACCTTGTGGAAACCCTTCCCCAAGGAGTTGAAGCTGTTATAGCTGCAAAGGGTGGGGCAACTCCATATTAAACCCTACGGATCAGGAATGGAATATCATTAAAGTTCATGTGCATGTAAAGGCAGACATCCCAAAACTTTTGCCAATATACTGTATTTATGAGTTGGTTAGAACATGTAGTCACAACTCTTTATTTGTCATTGGCTGTAGTTGAGTGTCATGTAGATTAGTTAGTAGCTCTGATTAGATTACTCCATTGTTAAAATGGCTGTATTAGTTCTGCAAAGTAAAGTTACAACACAGAACTTAAACGAATATGATGTCTTTTCCTTCATTGCTGGCTTTTTTTGAGCACGCGCACAATGACTCAGTGGTTTCATGGTAGAAACCCCGTTGCTGCATTTTAGCGACAAATGTTACGGAAAGCACAGTCATTTCAGTTTGTTTAATATGCTTTCGTATTGCTGCACATGTGAGAGGAAGTGACTGTAGGGAAAAGGTACAAAATTTCTATGTGGTTTCACATTGCTGCCAGTATTATGCCATGATAAATTCCAGTACTGCAGCATAATTATTTTAATGAATTGTCAAGTATCTTTGCACACAAATATTAAGTTGATAATAATGATATGTGTAAATATTTGAGTATTTCAAAGTATAATTAAGGTATGGTTAAAGATTGTTTATTTAGTCTGCAAATCTTTTTAGCAAGTTTTGCTGAAAGTGGTTTAGTTCAGAATGGAATATTACCATAATGCTTTCTGTATATTATGGAGTAGTATAGACTGTATAGCACATTCTAATGCAACAATAAACAAAAGTTTAGAAACAAAAGTTAATTTGTTGTTGTTCTTTTCTATTGATTTTTAGACTACATTTTACTGTTTGCTTAAAAGAATATATATTAAAGATTAATATTAAAATATATTAATATTCATATATTTTTGTTTATTTAATTCAACATAAAATAGGACAGCAAATATTGAACACACATTCTATTTATTTATATACAGTGCTTAGCATAATTGAACCCATGTTAAAATTGACTAAAAAGAGAAATAAAAAATCATCTTTTGGAAAAATCCAACCTTTAAGGACACCAATTTTCTTTTGAATGAATAATGTATCGTGAATAAATAAATGTTCTTCCTTAAAATACAGGGGGCATAAGTCAGTACACCCCTATGTTAAATTCCCATAGAGTCAGGCAGATTTTTATTTTTAAAGGCCAGTTATTTCATAGATCCAGGATACTATGCATCCTGATAAAGTTCTCTTGGCCTTTGAAATTAAAATATCCCACATCATCACACACCCTTCACCATACCTAGAGATTGGCATGGGGTACTTTCCATAAGATCATCTCTCAGTGTAAATCAAACCAGCTATTAGCCTAACTGAAATAACACCATGCCAATCTTTAGGTATGGTGAAGGGTGTGTGATGATGTGGGATATTTTAATTCCAAAGGCCAAGGGAACTTTATCAGGATGCATAGCAAAACTGGTGTCCTTAAAGGTTGGATTTTTCCTCATTTTTTTAATTAAGGCATTAATTTCCAAAAGATATATATTTTTTAATAGCTCTTTTTAGTCAATTTTAGCATGGGTGAATTCAGTTTTTTTTGTTGCATTAGTGTTGTGTATGGAAGCTTGTTTCCACCACAGAATAAAAAAATAAAAAAGGTAATTGCGACTTTTTATCTTACTTTTTCTATCGCAATTGAATTCTGACTTTTTTTTCTCAAAATGACTTGCGATTGCGACTTTAAATCATGCAGTTGCAAGAAAAAAAGTCAGAATTGTGAGATTAAAAGTCTCAATTATCTTTTTAATTGTTTTATTCCATTGCAGAAATAAGCTACAGAAGTTGTGAGAGGGAGAGAATGTGCTCAGTTATCTTGAAAATAATGTCACAATGAATAATATCTTATTGTAACTGTGCAAAATACCCTTTATTTAAGCATGGCAGTTTCTTACTTCTTCTTGAAAGGTTTTGTTAGTTGCAATATATTAATTTGATATCTATATTCACTTTTGTACAGCATTTCACAATCAGTCCTGCTGACAGTAAGGGAGGTCATATGTTAAACCTACTATATACGAAGTATGACGTAAACCGAGAATAAGAGGTCGTAGATGCAACAGTCTCTCCTCCAGTCCCCCTCCCTTCTCATGGCGAAGGTGGTGTAATCAAGAGTGAGCTGTAATTAGGCCATGCATGTTATTTTAAGTTTAGAGAACACAGTAATTACCCGCACAGTTTCACTCCCAGAGAGTGTGAGAGAGAGAGAGAGAGAGAGAGAGAGAGAGGGTGGGGGGGGGGGGGGGGAGCAGACTAGACGGAGGGAGATCAACGAATACTAGATGATAGAAAGAACGTTGCAATTTTGGGAATCTGTGCTGTAGAAGTAAAGTTTTATTTTCGCCTCATACACACACACAATAAAATTTGTGTGACAAACTAGATGAACTGTCAAAATCAATTATTCTTTCTCTTTGTACACAGTGTTATTTTTTATTTTCCCCATGCTTCTTTTATTCTCATTTGTAAGTCGTATTGAATGAAAGTCAAGAGAATCCTGGGTTTACAAATTTGTTACAAGATGTTTGGCACAAAGTGAGCTACATACAGAAATGGTTTATTGGTGGTAGAGAAATCTGACTATCCTGAACAAAGACCAGACCTGCACCCCAGGTCTACTTCCAGCAGGAAAACATCACCGTGTCACAAAGCTCAAAATTAATGAGTTCACTAAACTCAATGGCCTCCACAGTCACCAGATCTCAATCCAGTAGAGCAGCTTTGGGACGTGCTGGAACGGGAGATTCACATCCTGGATGTTCAGCCGACAAATCTGCAGAAACTGTGTGATGCTATTATGTCAATGTGGACCAAAATCTCTGAGGAATGTTTCCAGCACCTTGTTGAATCTCTGCCATGGAGAATTAAAGCAGTTCTGAAAGCAAAAAGGGTCCAAACTCTCTAATGAGAGTTAGTTGACATGTAGTTGCAAAGATACTTATAGTTGGAAGAATGCCTAAAGTGGACTATTGAAATAATGTGGAACCAATTATGGGATAATTTAAATTTTGGGGTGAACTAACCCTTTAAGAAAAATGTGTCATAGGTTACCTAATTTTTTTAAAGTTCATTTTACAGGTAAACATTGCCATATGTATTTGTTTGTTTGTTTGTTTGTTGAGGTATTTGCTCAGCCGGAGCATCAGTGAGGTCAGACACTGACACTGGGTGACCGTCCACAAACTGTTGCAGTTAAAAGCCTACAATTCTCTAGAGTTATATACAGACGTCTTTAAGCTCACAAAACAACAAAAGCATCCTGTTTAATTGTAAGGGTCAGGGAGAGGATGGAAAATGGGCATGAAATTACAACTGTTTATGCTGCAAGAAACCTTGACTAACATAAGTGGATGTCAAGGGGGGACAAATCATGCTACAAAAGTCCAGAATATGAGCCTTTCAGGATGAGTGAAATATTGACATTAATCAGATTTCACAGAGGAATCGTGGGTCTCTGATGTTTGATCTCTGTGTATTTGACTTAAGAGAGATGATTAAGGGCTGTTTACATAGGGCTGACTGTTTGCATTATGAAAGGTTCCTCTGTATTGACTGAAGGGCGCAGTGAGAGTACAGTAAATATGAGGGGCATGTTGACATAACAGACACTGGGCACACATCTGCCTTCATTCACTCATAAAATCTAAATTATGTCATATGAAGTCTGGCATGCATGGAGTCTCAGTGAGTGTCCCAGTGACATTCAAGACTCAGTTAAATTCAACATTCAAGACTCAGTGACATTCAAGACTCAGTTAAAAACATATCTATTTAACATGTATTTTGTATAATGTGACTTTATGTATCCTATGCGACTGTAATGTGTGTGTAGGTGTGTAAATGTATTGTAATTTACAATGTAAAGCGACCTTGAGCTACGGAAAGGCGCTATATAAATAAAACTACTTCTTCTTCTTCTTCTTCTTCCAAGTGGTATGGGGGCTTAAATGCATGCATACTGTACACATACACATAAACAACATTTACATTATTAACACACGTCACACAAGGTTAAAATTAATTTGTATGTCTTAACTGACCCTTGGTTTGGATTCAGTCAAGTAACATATAAATGGAATGCACAGAAGGATCGGCTAATAATCGGTATCGGCCGATAATAGCTGTTTTTCACTATCGGCCATCTGCCAATTCTTTAAAATCAGCCGATGATCAGGGTCGATTATATCCTGTCAATTAAAAGGGGGCGTGCCAGAAAACGTGTCAGACTGCAACTATTCTATAGCTGTGTCCCAATGTGAAGGCTGCATCCTCCGAAGGAAGTGTCCTTCAAAGGACCCAGCCTACCCAGCCTTCGAAGGACGCTCCGCATGTAGCCTTCGTAGGATTCCCGAATTGTGCACCCGGGTGTTCCCGATTACCGCTCCTGGCGCCAAGCAACGGTGCGAGAGTAGCCTACGGCTGCCATCCTGATAAATCATTTTGTATAATTGAATAAACAGTATTTTGTTTGTATTTTACTGGAGGACATGGTGAGGATGTTTCAGTCATGTATTTTCGGCTTTAATAGCCGGATCATGGCCAGAGGTTTTCTGCGTCCCAATTCAGAAGCTGCTTCCTGAATTGCCAGATTACACTTTAAACTGTTCAAGTATTGGGTGTTAACTTACGTAAATAGTGTAATGAAAAGAAAAGAAATACATGGGCATATGGTTCAAATGTTCACTTATATCTTACCTTGATGCGATTTTGTAGGCTAGTGTATTCTTTTTATTATGTAGCATAAATGGACAATATAAATGATGAATATGAATATGGTAAATATATATTTAAACCCCGTATTATGGAGGGAAAAAACCCTCCATCTGTGGGAAAAAAACAAAACAATCCGTGGCGACGGTTGTGCAACCCGTCCCTTCAGTTTATAAACTGTACTCACAATATTTTTTATGTGTAAATAAAAATACACAATTTTATTGGTGTAAACTCACAATAACAAGAAAACTTTGTGCTTTTGTAAAATAAAAGAAAAAAATCAGGCACGCTTTTTTTTTTTTTTTAGCGCGTCTCAAAAATGAACTGAAACAAAATATAGCCAACCTATCCACCTTCTTCCTGTTTAGCGAATTTACCCATGATTCATAGCGGGTTTGAACCGGAAGCCGGTTGTCCTTTTCCGGTTCGAAGCTTAATGAAGATTAAGCGCCGCTTGCTCAGAACGCCGCCGTGATGTGCTGGTTAGAAAATATGCGAAATAAGTAGGGCTGCCCCTGCCCGTGCACGACTGAAGTTGGGTTGGAAGTTATGTATACTATATGGGAGAGAATGCTAAACCATAATGAGCGTTTTCATAATATATTGCCTATTCTGCATCTCAACGCACGCATAAGCTTGCCAAAAAAAAAAAAATTATGCATTAAACATTTGAATTGTTTATTAATAACTAGTGTTTTCTGTAAGTGTTGACTGCAAAGATAAATGTGATGATGCTGACTCGCCATCTTCGCAGTGAACGCGCCTATAGAGAGAAATGCACACATCATACGAATTAACCTATACATAAGCAGAGAGCAGCCCATTTCTGCTCGTTTTTAATTATTTTGTTTAAAAATACACATTTCAAGCTTTATATAGATATACTTCTCATGTATGTGAGGCAAGTAACTTATACGCTGAGTTTCGTTGGTTAATAAGACGCGCTCCAGTTCACGCGCCCGTGCCTCCGTGTCCTGTATATCTACTATTTGCTTCTTATTTATTATTCCAGGCAATTTGTTGATAAAACATTGATAAAAATGAAGATACAATTTATACTAAACGAAATTCACTTTAAAGAAAGGCTTTCTACAAACCAAAACTTAACAAGTGGTCAAAATCATGTCTGAGCCATTCCAAATGTTTTTCGATATTGGGCATCTTATGATCCTATCTGACTCATCTCATGCGGTTCCCTTTTCATAGAATCAACATAGATGAAATAAAAAAAATAAAAAAACATTATATTGTGAAACTTAAATATAAAAGGAATACGCAGTATATAAATATACAAGTTTTTTTTTACTTATATTTAAGCGTCACACTGCTCTGCTTTGCTCACATGCTCTGGTGCGTAGCCTATAGCCTATACATGCATTTGTGCCTGATGTGATGGAGGGGTGCGATTTTCGAATAATAATTGAATAATACCCAGCGATCTTCGAATATTATTTTTGCTTGAAATGCCCATCCCTACTGGTAATGTATTACACCTTTTTCGTTGGATGCTTCAGTTTTAGCGCAGCTAACCAAAAATGTCTACTCTCTGGCATTGAATGTAGCTGATACAAACCGGACATAGGCATTCTCTCCTTTTTATCTTATGCTCAAAGCACCCAGTTTCTAGTTTTTTATCTTCTTTGAATTGTTAAAACAACCAACAACAGCACATGTAGAGCCTGAACTCATTCTCTCACTGCTAATACGGTACGAACCGGAAGTAGGCAACCGGAGTCGTCGTCATGGCGGCGCGCATTGTTTAGAGCAGAATAAGGTGGATACAAGCTTGAAATGTCCACTTTTAAACGAACAAATTCGAATCTAATTTCCAGGTTCTAATTTGGCCTTAGAAAACCAGTAATATCGACTTTTTTCCCCTATAAATTTGTGGATATTTCAAATATTTAATAAAGGGGAAAAAAGTCATAAACAAAAATCTGAAAATACGTCAATATATTTTTTTTTTTGCGCAGCATTTGGTGTGTACAGTTCAAATTACAATTTTGGTGCTCAACTTTGCGTTTTAAAAATAGCCTAACAACCGTTCATTTTTTCATTTTTCAATTACGAGTAGGCTACACGGACCTTATATTATTAAATATTTCAAATAATGTAGGCTATTTGTAGAAAAAGTTAGTGTTGGGTCCGTGCACTTTTGCGTCCATTCGTTTTTGCACAAATAAAAGTAGTTGCGAATGATTATTATTTTCTGTATGACCAGAAATGATAGAGTAGCCTATTTTAAGTTGTTTCCACTGTTGATAGAAAAATGCAAGTGTCCGCGACCGCGCGCCTCCACACTTCACACACTTGGATATATCTTAGCCCTGCTGTTATTATTGTCTAACCTGTATTATGACTGACATTTGACGAATTGCTTTGTTCCTTTTTTTGATAAAAGCGGCTTCTAAATATGTAGCCTAGGCCTACTAATAATGATAATTATTATTATTATTTGTGTTTATAATTATAACTATAAATGAGTTCACTGAAGACAGTAGGCTAATATGTTAATCATAAAATAATTTATGAATGTTTTATTTTTATATAATAAAACCTAACCTTGTGTTTGTGTTATATTTCTTTTTTATATGTGAAGTCTTTTTTTGCTTATTCTATTATACTGAGCTTTTTCCTCCGAAAAATGGAGTTTTAGAAAATTTAAGAAATTATCCATTTTAAAAAATGAAGTTTAAACACAATGCAAAGCATCCCTCATAAACAGGTGGACTGGTTGAATCATCGTGGGCACGATTTGTTAAACCGAGGGAACTGTTTAAGAATTTGTGAGTACAGTTTATAAACTGAGGGGAGGATTGCACAACCGTCGTCACGGATTGTTTTTTCCCCCACAGGAGACTTTCTGGGCTCCATACTACGGGAATATAAAACCCAGTTGAATATAAAAAAGTGCAGTTCAAATGTTACTCCCGCTCGTCATCGGTAGCTATCACAGTTGCTAGGCGACAAGAACAATCATCCGTCATTTTTTTAAATAAAAGTGCTGTCGTCACCGGCGCGCAATGACTTATGGTATGATCGGGGAGGATCGACCGCGAAGGATCCATTTATGTATCCTTCCTTTCACGGTGAAACGAAGGGTGCATTTGGCGTCTCTTTTGAATCAGGGTAGCCTTCGTCGCGCCGCGATGACGCAACCGGCCTTTGAATACGGCCTTCGAAGGATGCGAAATTGAATTGGGACAGCCTTCATCGCGCCGCGGTGACGCAATCGGCCTTCAAATGCGGCCAATCAGCCTTCAAATACGGCCTTCCAAGGACGCAGCCTTCACATTGGGACACAGCTGAAATGACATATCTATCTAACAACTCTGTTTGACCCTATGAATCAACCATAGTTCAAGCCAGGGTTTCCAGGTATGCAGATTTTCTCTACACCAAACATTATTTCTGTTTAATAATCAGCACCTCTGATCTAATAATCGCAAAGAGCTGTGTGCTTTACTTCTGATAGGAAACAAGCTTTCTCAGCTTTCAAATTCTGTATATTTTCTCACAATATTCAAACAATATATGGCGTTTGGAGGGTCTTAAATGTGGTGTGACTGTCATGTCTTTTCTTCTTAGCAAGCAGTAATGACCACTGATGACTTGAATTAAAATAAAACGAACTGTTTACTGAAGTTTATGAACAGGATTACACATAGAATCATAGAATAGATGGAATCAATCACATTTTCTCTTCCTTTCTTTTTCTCTCTGCGTGCTCTCGCCCACTACGCATTATGGGTAGACTTTTCTTAAAACTGAACAACCTAATAAATGGCAATTTTATCTGCTTCTATTACTATTGAAGATAATTAATAAAACATTATATTATTGCTATTGTTACTCTAATTCACAACAGTGACAGATCACTGTAGCGCCCCAGTTCAAGCGGCAGAGTTTTTTCTTCCACTTTAATATCTATTGCATGAAAAAAAACATGCATGAACATCAAAAAGTATGTTTAAAGATACAGTACAACTTACCAACATGTAATCGTTCAATCAGCGGTTCAACGGCGGAAAGACGTCAATAAAACAAAACAATGTCACTTAACATTGCATTAACCTCAAGAAAGTTATCCAGTGTTCACAGTTATATAAAAAAAAAAAAACGCTAGAGAGGAGCTTATTAACTGTAAATGATATTTGTATAAATTTGTCATGACGTCAAGTGCAAAACTACCTTGTGTGCAGAGTTGGATACAAATATTTCAGTTTTTGAGTGAAATTATTATATCGAGATAATCATGTCTAAAAAATATTATATATAAGAAATCAAACTATCGATATCGGTATCAGCAGAGAAATGTAGTATTGGTGCATCTCTAGTATATGTCACTCAAGTGTCACCAGGCACCCGAGTCGTAATCACCTGCAGCTGTTTCTGATCAGCACCTGTAATCAACGCAGCATAAAAGCACACGTCTCACTCTCAGTCATTGTTGGTTCATGTTTATGGACTACTTACCTGTTTAACTCACCATGTGATTCTCTTTGTGTGCTCCAAAAATCTCCTTGTGAATCCTTTCCCTCACTCTCCGTGAATGACTCTGCTGGAAATCTCCTGTGTGTCTCCATTCTCTGTCTACCAACCTGAAATACTTACCTGTACATGCAACAAGGTGTGTATGCTCCACTGCTCTGTGTTTCCAACGTCATCTCTAACCTGGTAAAGAACAAGAGAATCAGTTATTTAAGTGTCCATCATCTGCAAACTCTAAATAGTCTTTATTACTTACCTGTCTGTCTCCATTTTACAAACATATCAATAAACTTGTTTGTTATTCAATAACACCTGCCTTATGAGTCTGGTATATATGCTGCATTCACGCCATGTCGTAATTACCTTATTCTCAAGATGACAACACGTAACATTATATTCGCAGCTGTTAACTTTATGAGGTACACTTGTTCAACTGCTCATTATTTAATCAGCCAGTCACATGGCAGCAACTTATTAACAACAATTTACTTCACTTTTAAACGTAAGTATTGGATTTCAGCTGAATCAAATATCTAACGATACAAATGTAAAAATAAAAAACTTCAGGTGTTTACTTATTTCTTACTAAAATGCGATTATATACGGTTTATACTCCTCATTATACAAAGAAATGGACCGTGGTGAACACATTTAGAGAGTTTGTGAACCCTGTTGACAATTTAATATAACTTTCAAGTCCAGTACAAATGTTTCCGTCACTCATCAATGGCAGCTGTCACAGTTACTAGGCGACAAAAACAATCCTCTGTAGACTAGACTGTCTCATTTAACAATGCTCGTTCCGACCTTCGTGGCCTTCGAAGGATGCAGCGTCTAAATTGAGACACAGCTATGGGCTGAGTTTAATTCCAATTTTTTTATGCCCTTCCTTTGCTAACTTTCCTCAGTCTCGTTTACTCAGATGTATGTCATTGCTTAAGTTGCACGAGTGCCACTACTGGTGGGACCCTTGAAATGTTTTAAATTGAACACACTAAGTTTCTTTTTTTTTTTTTTGGTTTCACTTTATTTTGATGGTCCCTTTAATACATTCTTTTGGCTATAAGTAACCTTGTACCTACATGTCTACTAACCCTCATTAGTGTTAGAGTATTAGTAGACTGGTAGGGTTAGGGTTAGAATAAGATAACATGTAGTTGCAAAGTAACTAATGGCGCTTTTCCACTACACAGTACCAGCTCGACTCGACTCGACTTGCCTTTGTTTGGTTTTCCACTGTGTAAAAGTTGTACCTGTACCTGCTTTCGGGTACTTTTTTTCGTATCACCTCCGGCGAGGTTCTGAGCGGGCTGAGGCGATACTAAACTGTGACGTGAAAACACTGCAGACTGCTGATTGGTCAGAGAGAATCGTCACTATTCACCGCATCATCATTGCACGCACCAGACGGAGCTATTTTTTTCAGCAGTGCTTCGTTTTGCTGCCCTCAGCCTCTCCTGAAACAACGTTTGTCTTCTTGCTGTGAGAAATGGGCACATTTCCTCCATTGTCCTGTGTGTGTGTGGGTAGCGGGTGTGTGTCGCGTAGTTCCTGTGGCGTCGCTATGACGACCAGGTACTATTGTGGAGGTACTATCTGTAATGGAAAACGGAGCGAAAAGCGAGCCGAGTCGAGTTGAGCAGACACTAGTAATGGAAAAGCGCCATTATAGTCAGTAGAATGTCTGTTGAGGAGCATCACAATAAAGAGTTAGAAGATATTAAGCAGACAGTCTACTAATACTCTAATGAGAGTTAGTTGAGTTACTTAGTCAACAGAATATTCAAAAAGGACCATTTAAAAATAAAGTGTTATCAAAACAATGTACACAAACGAAAAATAACAGTTCAATAAACTATTACAGTCAGTGTAAGTTATCTACAAATATTATATAATAACTCCAATATCATACACTTGAGTTGTGTGGGGTGGGGGTAAATTAAGCATGATCTGCTGTGATGTTACAATCATGGTGCATTGTGGTCTAGGGATCTGCCTGAAGTGTTTACATTAAGTAGACTCGATTCCTCAGTCAAAATCAAGGGGTCCAGGATCAGTCCAAATAAACTTCCCTTTCTTTTCCCTCTTCAAAATGGAGGTGGGGATTCCCCTGAGGTTTGCAAGTGTATGTCTAAAAGTAGAGTTAAACGCAGCTATGGTCAAGACGATCTGCTGAAGTTTGAACTGGGCATCAGAATACGGAATTAAGTGATTTTGAACATGACAAGGTTGATGGTGCCAAACGGGCTGATCTGAGTATTTCAGAAACAGCTGATCTACTGGTATTTTTCACCGTCTCTAGGGTATACAGAGAATGGTCTGAAAATAACCAGTGAGCGGCAGTTCTATGCCTTGTGGATGCCAGAGGTCAAAGGAGAATGACCAGACTTGTTTAACCTGATAGAAAGGCAATAATAACTCAAATTAGCACTCGTTAAAACCGAGGTCTGCAGAAGAGCATCTCTGAACACTCAACACATCCAACCTTGAAGCAGAAGATCATCTTTGAACGCTCAACACGTCCAACCTTGAAGCAGAAGAGCATCTCTGAATGCTCAACACGTCAGCATCTCTGAATGCTCAACACGTCCAACCTTGAAGCAGAAGAGCATCTCTGAACGCTCAACATGTCCAACCTTGAAGCAGAAGAGCATCTCTGAACACTCAACACATCAAACCTTGAAGCAGAAGAGCATCTCTGAACTCTCAACACAACCAACCTTGAAGCAGAAGAGCATCTCTGAACTCTCAACACGACCAACCTTGAAGCAGAAGATCATCTCTGAACGCTCAACTCGTCCAACCTTAAAGCAGAAGAGCATCTCTGAACGCTCAACACGTCCAACCTTAAAGCAGAAGAGCATCTCTGAACGCTCAACACGTCCAACCTTAAAGCAGAAGAGCATCTCTGAACGCTCAACACGTCCAACCTTAAAGCAGAAGAGCATCTCTAAACGCTCAACACGACCAACCTTAAAGCCGAAGAGCATTTCTGAACGCTCAACACGACCAACCTTGAAGCAGAAGAGCATCTCTGAACACTCAACACGTCCAACCTTTCAGCAGAAGAGCATCTCTGAACGCTCAACATGTCCAACCTTTCAGCAGAAGAGCATCTCTGAACGCTCAACACATCCAACCTTGAAGCAGAAGAGCATTTCTGAAAGCTCAACACGACCAACCTTAAAGCCGAAGAGCATCTCTGAACGCTCAACACATCCAACCTTGAAGCAGAAGAGCATCTCTGAACCCACAACACGACCAACCTTGAAGCAGAAGAGCATCTCTGAACCCACAACACGACCAACCTTGAAGCAGAAGAGCATCTCTGAACGCTCAACACGTCCAAACCTTGAAGCAGAAGAGCATATCTGAACCCACAACACGACCAACCTTGAAGCAGAAGAGCATCTCTGAACCCACAACACATCCAAACTTGAAGCAGAAGAGCATCTCTGAACCCACAACACGACCAATCTAGAAGCAGAAGAGCATCTCTGAACACTCAACACATCCAACCTTGAAGCAGGAGAGCATCTCTGAACACTCAACACGACCAACCTTGAAGCAGAAGAGCATCTCTGAACACTCAACACATCCAACCTTGAAGCAGGAGAGCATCTCTGAACACTCAACACGACCAACCTTGAAGCAGAAGAGCATCTCTGAACACTCAACACATCCAACCTTGAAGCAGGAGAGCATCTCTGAATGCTCAACACATCCAACCTTGAAACAGAAAAGCATCTTTGAACGCTCAACACGTCCAACCTTGAAGCAGAAGAGCTATAGCAGCAGAATACAAACCAGTGCCACTCCTGTCAGCTGAGAACAGAAACTGACATTACCACAAGCTCTCCATAACTGGACAATGAATGATTGGAAAACTGTTGCCTGGTCTGATGAGTCTCGATTTCTGATACGACATTTAGATGGTAGGGTCAGAATTTGGTGTAAACACCATGAAAGCATGGATCCATATCCTGGACAATATTATCTTTGCACACTTTGGACCTCTTAGTACCAGGTGGCTTACACAGAGCGCTGGAAGGGGCAGCAATAGTGCCGCTTTGGTAGGAACCCCAATTCGTCAGTTCAGTTCTGACATAACATTGACTGTGACTGACTGAAAGGTACTTTCAGGTTACTAATGTGACCCCCGTTCCCTGAAGGAGGGAATTGAGACGTTACGTCTCCTTGCCACAGTTTCTGCACCACTGTTGAGCGGCCGGGTCACTGACTCATCTCCTCAGTGCAAACCTGAATGTCCGATTGCACGCGCTTTCTATATATACCCACTTCACGGGACAGGGCGTGCAAATCTCACACGCCAATGTGCATTGGCTCGTTAAGTTTACACTCAAAGGTGATTGGCGTCTCAGGTGAGATCTGGTCTTTCTGGCAGTACATCAAGTTTGGTTCTGTGAGATATCTTATGTGTGGTAAGGTGGACTAACAGACTGGTGAAATATGACACTTAAAAATTGTGTAGATGTGAGGGAACTGGCTCCATGATGCCCTGCTAATCGAACAAGAACACAGTGTTCTCCAGCAACATAAATACACAGCTAATTTTCAAGCAAACATGTTCATACTCAGTGCAGTAGCCAATGACAAGTAAATGAAGGTTTCATTCAAAAAACCTGAGTAAGGTCAAAACTTGTATGTTATGTGATTTGTTTGTAAAAATAAAGTTAAAATGTAACATTATTATGGTTTCATTATAAATACTGGTTCGAAGTCATGTGATTAATCATAATTATTGAATTATGTTGACAGCAATATAGTTTTAAGTTTGAAGAAATTTGTCGCTTTAATAGAAAGTACATATATTCCAGATATTATTTTGCATATAATTTTTTAAGAAGGGGGTCCTGCATAAGGAGATCATCAAATGTGGGAGTCTATGACATAAAAAAAAATAAAAAATCTATGCTAGTTTCTCCACACACTGCATTTATGGGTATGCGTGTGAGGGAAGGGAAAAATCTAGAGAGGGAAACATAAAGATATAGAAGGATTTAACATGTCATTCATCTGTAACTAAACCCTTTCTGTAAATACAGAAACATTTACCTCACCACAGGGCCACTTTAGAATAATCTCTGTACTTTTTGGTCATGTTTTTCCAAGTCACATTTGTGACGAAGTGGAAATCCAAGTCATCTGGAGATGAGGCCATGGGCATTATAATTGTTTAAAAACTAAATCATCTTTTGATCATCATCTTGACTGTGCCACACTCAATCTCAGGCATGCTAAGCCATACATTATCTCTAGTTTTGTAAGCAACCAGCATGAAGTTTTGAAACCAGGGCACTACAGTAGCGTCATGTTTTCCGCAGGGAGAAGCCCATCACGATCCCCTGGGAGCATGTGCGTGTGGTTATAATTATCCTGCGCCAATAAAATGCAACAACAGCCTAACCTTGTCCAATGTCTCACCTTGTGCGGCCACACCCTCCAATAAAAGGCATTTGAATATAAAGAGTGCTAGCTGGAGAATGTGCTTAGCTGTGCCTCCTAAGCAAAATCTCAGAATAACTGCTATCAGGACTCCTCTTTCTGCTCCAGCTAAGGGGCTAACCTTGCCTTAAATATCCATTGCATTTATTTCATATCCCTCCACAACACGCTGTGGTATTGATCCCGACTTTGTCTTTTATAGGACCTCTTGTGACCTCTAGAGGGGTCGGAGTCGCCAACATCAACCTGCAAACTTATAAAACTGGCCGGAGTTCAAGGAGAGCTTTTGTATGCGTTAGCCAATGGGCTGAAAGAACCGTTTACACAAATGAGATGCTTTTTCAATATAGCAATTTTTTCTCTGAGACAGCAATGAGATCAGGGGCTACTGCAGATTTTATTGTTGTTGTTGTTGTTGTTAGGGAGCTTTACAATTCTAAGGGGTGCTAATGAAATCAGACATCCAAACAAGGAACATGCACTAACTCTGAATAACTCTAAATACCTAGTGTTATTTATATAAAGCACAGTTTCTATTTTTTCAAGTTATTTCACATAACTTAACTCCAGCCACAAATGTACTGCCATGTCTTGCACTTAAAATTAAATACAATTCATGAACACAGACAAATATAATGTTATATGTTCCCCATGTCTTGTCAGGACTTTTGTTGTATTTCCTGTTTCATTGTAGTTTTGTCTTTTGGTTAGTGTTGATTGTTCCCAGGTATGTATTGGTAGCCTGCTACAATCTGTATTTAAACCCCAGTGTTCCCTACGTTCATGGACGGTTGTTTTCCTATATGGATGTTGAGTGTGTTTGTTTTCTGTTTTATCTCTGTGTTCCTTGGTTGTTACCTTCTTCATTTATATCATCACATAAATCTGCATTTAGATCATTCTCTGATGGTCTTTCTAGTCTGCATGCACATTACTGATAAATTGTGCCAACATATGCATTTCTTTACTAAACAAACGTTTCTTTCACCAAATTTGCCATCATTTAAAATATGTTCAGGACTTTTCCAGTCCCTCACAACTGGATACTGGTAAAAATTATTATTAATTTAATTAAAATCACCACAAAGACATTGCAGAATCAGGTAATTCACACACGCATATCTCTCACACAGCCAGTGAATCATTCCTTACATATTATTCCACAATCCACCTTCGTATACCGGAACTTTATATGGAAATGGAATGTGGATAATGTATATTTAAGCTAAATATCTGTGAATGTTAGATTTGACCGGTCTATGTTCTTTTTATATATGTAAAATGTCTTATAAACCGTTGTCATGTTATTTATATTATAAAAACTATAATTAAAATAAATTTATTATAAAACTATATTAAAATAAATATACTATAAAACATTTTAAAAATCCTCTTCAAAGTTACCAATTCCACATCTATAACGAGTTGTTTTCTTCAACAGTTGCAATGTAAAGCTATAATCTTAAAAAAATATGTATATATATAATAATAATAATAATCTATGTTAATCTGAGGCCACATCTGAATAAGCATACTTTTTTTCCAGCATACTTTGTTGCCTTGTTAGGACTAAGTAGTAGCTGTTTATCTGTTTCATTGTAATCTAAATCCATATGACTTTGACATCTACATTTCAAGTCAGTACAAGCACAACATCAGTGAAAACATGAATTTTCATATTACCATGTGTGTTGCCAGGCTATCTGTGGTCCACAGGAAAGAAACTGCACAAAGAGCTGCTCTTTCCAGTTCTCGTCTAACACTTAATATGTGGTGTTGTCCTCGTGGTTCCAGCTCTGGGCTGAAAGCCCAAATGTTGTGGGTTTTAGAAGCTTAGAAGTGGGAATGAGCCAAACATTGGACGGTTACTGAAGTCAAAATCTGGATTTTACCAATAATTTACTCTAACAAATGGCATTTAACACAAGAATGGAGGACATAATTTGGCCTACTTTGGTTCAAAGACACTCTCTGACCTTTTCAGAGCTGTATATGAGAGCAAAGTATAACTGCTACTTGGGTTTCAGTCTGCCTGAAGAATGGAATTGAAATGAGATGAAAGCATGAAATGGATTGAACTGGTGAAGTCCACCAGTTCCATTCTGATTGGCCTGCAGAGTTCAGCTCCAACCCCAGTTAAACACACCTGAGCCCCTTTCACACAGAGATTCTGGAAAATACACGGATAAAGTGACCCAGGATTTGACCCGGGTTCGTTTGATTTTGGTTCATTCACACTGGCAGTGATTTTCCGGAATCAGAGAGTGCGTTCACACACAACCCGTAAAAATCCCGTAAAGACATGTGACATCGATGTGACATGTAATGTCTCAGCAGCGTCTATAGTTTGCTTATGAGCTGCGATTTCTCTCTGGAGAAAACACGCTTGTGCATTTTTTTCTCTGATTCAATCATAAACTAGCGCATTACGTACCGTTTCACTAGCCTGCTTTCACTTCACTTCAGCGTCATCATTACGACACGGCATTGATTACGGCTTTTGTTCACACAGCGCGCGTTCCGGGACTGATCACGGCAATGTTACTAGATCCCCAACCAGGCATCGATCCTGGCATCAATCCCGGGTCGTGTTTGCGTTCACACAGAAGGCGTTCTGGCAATTTTCAGGCAATTTCCCGGGATCAACGCGCTGTGTGAAAGGGGCTCTGAAGTAACGAATCAAGGTCTTATTAGGCATACTAGAAGCTTCACGCAGGTGTGTTGAGGCAAGTTGGATTTACACTCTGCTGGACAGTGGCCCTCCAGGACCGAGTTTGGACAGCCATGTACTAGAAGCTTTGATGCTTATTTGACATCAGACATCAGTCTCTTCCTGTAGTTGGGTGGGTCTCTATATTCAAAAATATGCACCAGGTTTAACATCAATAGTCAAAATTCTGGCTCACGTGGCAACTTGACAGTTAATGTGGATGACACACACAAACAGTAATGCGTGCAGTTTTTATGTATCATACCCATAGCGGGAAATGTCACCACACAGAATGGCTCATACCACAAGTCATTACACACCAACTGGCAAACTGAAAAACTCTTTATTTTAGAGTGATCTGTTTTAATCTGATTGTCTGTTGTAAGGGTAGATTTTATAATGCAATTTTAATATTTATAATGCAAATCTTCAATCCTATCTGATATCAAGTAGCACTGTTTTTTTTTTTTGTTTTTTTTTAAATCAGGAAAATGTATGTTTTGTGTTGGAAATGGGAAGTCCTTTCATCATGATTACTAGGAACAATTGCTATGACACTTCCTCCGAAAAGCTTATTTTGATATAATGATGCAACCATTGATGTCTGGTGGATGTCTTCTCCCTTGAATAAGACACTTGAGGTTTACCTTGACAGTTCTCATGATGGCCATGTTTACACCTGGTATTAAAATGCATTTTGTCGTTCAGATCACAAGTAGACGAGGGAGACACATTCCCGTGTATCCATCCTTTTTGTCCACTCTCAACCACTTCTGTCCTGATTTCTTCAAAGGGAGGGTCTATGTGTTTTTGGTGTGTACTGGCTTTTTCAGATCTTTTGATCTAAAGGACAAAATAAGCTCACGCAGTTTACATATGAACATGAAAGGAGACAACGAAAAACATAGGGAAATCACCAGGTTTAGTTTCTGCTCTGACAGACACAAGACCAGCTGAACACTGTGAGTGTGTGTTAGACATCAGGAATGGTGAGAGAACATTGAGCTTGGCACGCTTTTCATCTTCAAACCAAACTTGAGTCTCCAGCCGACAGAGTTAAAAACCTGTCTGTCTAGAGCTCTTCCCATAATGTTCACGCGTTAGTTCAGTAGGTGGACAGCAGGTGGTCTTTTTTGTCTGTTCGAACACATTGGACCACATGAGCATCTACACTACGAAAGTAATCCGGTTGAATGCTTAAGTCTCATCAACACAAAAGGACATCCACATTTGTTTTCATTCCTCACAAAATGACAAAATTCATGAGATTAATCACAACTAATTCATTGAATCTATTAACAGGTTTAATATTTAAGCCATTGTTTCTGTATCGAAAGGCTTAACAAAGCAAAACCAAGTGCCCTCTGCAGTGCCTCTACAAGTGCCCCTAGAGGTGGTCAGGCCAGGGAGTGAAAGGGTGAGAAAGAGAGAGAGAGGGAGAGGAGGTGACCAGGAGGGGGACTGGTGTCCGAGTCAGCCTGACGCCACACTAAAGCAGACACCTCCTCTCTCTGTTGACTCAGCACTTGGCCTCAGGCTCGGAGAGACAGCGAGGACTGCAGGGTCCTGATGTCTGACTCCCTGTCACGCGTCGGGCACTAAAAGGGGAAGAGTGAAACAACAAATTTGCGTGATAATGACATTCATAGCATCAGTCAGGAGTTAGAGACTGGAGAAAAGTGTTCTTGTCAGGTCTCAGAGCTGTCGCTGACCAGTCGTATCCAGCGACAGATGAGGAAAACCTGCTTCACGATCACATTCGAAAAGACACGGCTTGGTTGCAAATTCCCTGTTTCTGAGACAATAAAATAATCCAAGACTTTTCAAGTTATTTTTTCCTGGAACAGTTTCCCACTGACAGTCAAAGAATTCTTCATAGGACTTTTCTCCATAGGCTCGTAGAGTTGACAGCTCTTGACAGTTAAATCAAGCGATTAGTGGTGTCACTAGCTACCTGCCCTCGGGGAGTATCTCATCCCCTCCCCCTCGCCTGAGTAACAGACTAAACAAACAATCGCCAGTCAGCCTGACTGTGGGAACCAAGCAGAGTTTGAATGTATGTCCAGCAGATTGACAAGCATCTCTGTGCAGCTCATCAAAGAATGTCAGGCAGAATTTTCCTCAAAGCGTTTGACCTTCATTATCCATTTTCTGTGAACGGTTCAGATCTCATCCAAAGCAGTCAGTTCGGCTGTCTGATGTTGGAAAATGGACCTTTGGAGTCTGGATATAAACCATATTTAAACTGACATGAATAGAAATATGGCTGTGAGGGACAGCGGTGTAGCCAAAGAAACATTCCAGTGGATGAGAAACTGCAGAAAACTTGGGTAATGAAAAGTAGACATGAACTAAGCCCTTAAAACAGAACAACTTTTTGAACTGACTGTGTTTCTGTCTTTCACAGCCTTGATTTTTTCAGCATTAGAAGCTATTTTACACTGGGCATGTAAAGAGGCTATTCTTAATCCAGAATGTGTAAATCCATATGATCTTCATTGCATTGCCTATATAGCCTACAGAGATATGGTTATTATATTGGCCTTTCAGTGCATCATTTGGCAGCATTAGTATCCAGATGAAAAGTATGTGAATTGGTTTGAGATATATAAGGGTGTTTTGTTTTTTTGAGTACCATCGGCAGGTTTTTTAGATACTTCATTCATATTTTTGTGCCAGCTCTGGTGACAACATCTACCCAATAGCCAGGGAAGATTGCATTTGGATTTTTACGCAGATAGAAACAAGGTTGAGAGGAATTCACTACATTTTCAATAGTACAGTACATACTGTACAAGGTGCATACTGTATTAGTTTTTGTCTACTGAAAGTTTTTGTAAAGATGTTTCGTCAGCTGAAAAATTGACATGTTGTTAAACTACAGTACAATCCATTTAACACTCTGTACTTCTATCCCTCATGGCAAGTTGTCCTGTCAACAACTAAATATGGAGCTACATTGACTTAAGTCTGTTATGCATTTTGTCAGATGCTTTTATCCAAAGTGAGGGGCACTTTGAATTCAAGGTTTTATCAGTTCATTAATCCTGAGAATCAAATTCATGACCTTGGTATTGTTAGCGCCATGCTCTACTGTTAGCAGCAGGAACACCAAACCTTCCATTTGTTTCAGTAAAGACATATTTTGGATAACTAGCTCAAACGTGTCGCCATTTTATTAGTGAACTAGTCAACAATCCACTACTTATTTTCCTGTTTATCACTGAAAAGGTGCTTTGAAAAGAAGTTGCTATCTGTATTGTATAAATGGCTCTATAAAAGCGACTTGATTTGACTTGATATAGGATACTTACCAATCAGCTCCTCTGTGCATGTCTATGAGAGAACATTTCAATATGGGTGCTTCCCCGGTGTGGACACACATTCACTTCACTAAGGGCAGGATTAATGCTGAATGTAATATGAGATCAAACTACAGTATTCATGTTGCCATAATGACTCATTGCCTTTTGAATGTTCCACTGTCTTCCTTCTTCTGAAGGACACCCTGAAGTGCACATTTATTTTTATTATCAGTAAATATACTGTGTAGCCTACAAGCTACTTTTTTGCATTTAGCAGGCAGGTATAGATAAGGATCTATATTTTTAATTACTCATGCAGTTATGCAGGGACACTCCCCCTGAAGCAACCTGGAATTAAGTGCTATGTACATATTTTATGATATAATGTTGATAGTGTAATGGAGGCCAACTAGTAAGAGTTACGCAGGTAAACCTCACTTACCTCTAGTGATTAGTCTTAAATGTCCTTGTTAGCGGCTCTGCCTCCCATGTCGGTTGACGCTGGTTCAAATCCTGCTCAGATTGTGCGAGTAGTACTAGTTACACTGGAGCTGTGATCTGGATGGGCATGAGATTTAGGGGAGTGAGCGTAACGGAGACCAGCTTGTAACAGCTGTGCGAGTAAACTTCACTCACCTGGCCTCAAGAAACACACTAGTGGAAGATGTTAGATGCTGCAGCCTTTACCTTCCTTCTTAGTGGACCCACATCCCATGTCGGTTGATGTTGATTCAAATCCTGCTTGGAGCGGTGCAAGTAGGACTAGTTAAATTGGTGCCGTGACCCAAATGGGAGTTAGTGTAAGGGAGGCCAGCTAGTAAAAGCTGCTCAGGTAAACCTTCCTCTCCTGGCCTCAAAAAGGTGCACTAGTGACTAATGCTAGAGACTGCGGTCTTTAGCGTCCTTGTTATTACACCCACCTCACATGCTGTTTGACTCTGGTTCGAATCCCAATCGGAGTGGTCCGCATAGGATGAAAACACATGGTACATAGCACAAGGCTCACTCGTTGTAGGTATACTGTAAAAAAAATGGTTAAATTAACGGAAAAAAACGGCAGCTGTGGTTGCCATAAGTTTACTGTAAAAAATACAGTAGCAATGTTTTAGGTTTTACAGACTTAACTTAAATTTACAGTAAAAAAACGTTTTTTTATTGTCTGATATAATGTTAATTTTCCGACCTATTGAAATACCAATATATTTTTTGTACCATTGTAATACACTGACAACCACCAATCAAAGAGATGATGAGAGTCACATGATGAATCAAGCAGCTTTTCCACAAAAAAGTTAATATAAATATACAGAACCTGCACAGTGTGATTCACACAATCAGTAAACACCATCATGGTATTTTAAAAATGCATTGATTTATTTTTTTACTGAATCACACCACCCCCCAAAATACGTTGCCACGTGGAGAATCTGAGCAGGAAGAACAAGCGTCAGACGTTTGTGATTACGATTGGTGTTTGCTGCTCTGCACTCTGATTAAATCCCACAGTGTGAGAATAAGGAACGAGAGACTGAATCTGGTTAAATTGGACAGCAGGAGGTCTGTGTGTGTCTGGTGGGGGGTTGGCTTCTACTCTACCTATTACTGAAAATGGTCGCCCTCATAAAACACGTTTGTCTCTAAATTGCCAAACCATTTTAACATTGTCAAAACAGGTTTAATCAATTACCTCAATCCTCAAGCTCTCTCATCTTAATTATGCTGTAGAGACAGCAGTCAGGTTCTGAAGGTTAATACTGTGACTGAGATAACAATCTCTCCAGCTCCTTCACTGATTGATGGGTAGCAGCGCTCAGGAAGAGAGTGAACATGGCATGGAAGCAGCGGGAAGACGAGTGGGAGGGGTCCGTTAGCTGAGAACAATAGCTCTTAAATTAATGTCTGCACCCGTAAATCGGGGAAAAGGAGAGACCAAATTGGCCCTGTGATTGTTGAGATATGGAACGTGAAATCCAACTACGGCAGGACGGTTTATCAAAGTGCCCATGCAAATGCTTGAACAAAAAGACCTATTGCACGGGAAATGGACCATCTGACAGCAGTGTGGAATGCTCTGACAGAAATAAAGATAACTTTGTTGCTCTTTCACAATAGACAGAGTTGAAAACAATGATTTAATTGTACGTTTCTTCGTCGAGCTGGTCTACTTTAGTTTATTAGATTTTCTTTTAAATTAACACCATTATGAACACAAAATTAGCCCCGTTTTTCTGGTCTTTAATTTGTCAACGCATGTTATTCAGTGCATTTTATTCGACAGAAATGTTCATCTTTTGAAAAGTGTAGAACTGTGAGTCATTATTAGTAAATATTTGTATTATCACTATATTTTTAATGTATTATTTGATTGTTTACAGATTGCTTTATCTTTCCCACTGAGATCATTGAAGAGCTCAGTGGATAAAATGTATCTTTTCTTTTGGCTGTGTCTCTCA
This sequence comes from Gila orcuttii, assembly GCA_026230005.1. NCBI lineage: Eukaryota > Metazoa > Chordata > Actinopteri > Cypriniformes > Leuciscidae > Gila > Gila orcuttii. Next base: position 36,850,969 of record JAPDVR010000021.1, read on the forward strand.
GGGATCTGCAAAAACACAGTGGAGTGTATTAGCATGTCCAAAGTGTAAAAGATGCAATTAGAAAAGTAAAAAAACAACAACAACAAAAAAAAAAAAAACATTTGACACAAGTCTCTTGAGTTTAACCCTCAGGAACACTCATCATCATCATCATTGTCGTCGTCCTAACCCTACCTGGAGAGCTGAATCACTGACAGAAATCCAAGAAAATGCCAAAAACTCATGTTTTCCTTTTCCACTTAACTTTATCCTGCTGATGTTTGAAACTCTGTATTGTTAACACTTCTAATTTTATTGCTTAGGATGAATCACTTTGTTGGTTTTCTCATTTGTACTCTGCTTTGAATAAATGCACCTGCAAAATGAAGAAATGTAAAAAGTGATATGGCATAACACTCTCTCAACACAATGTGTGTGAGTGTTGTGTTTGTCATGCACTTGTTGAGATTCAGGCATGAGAGTGACCGGTAACAGATGCCTTCAATCTGGAAGTCTTTGTTGAGGAAAGAAAGGTTAAACCAGACTAGTTTGGAACTCTTAGAAGGTTTAAACTAATCTTGCTGGCTCCCAGTCTGCCCAGTTGATAAAACCCCTCAAAAACCTCTCTAAACCCTCTATAACTGACCTGAGCTGCATTTCCCAAAAGCATTGTGAGACTCCGTAGATCGTACAAGCCATTGCTACCATTAGCTTACGTTGATGAAACACTGTCCAGACTGGGAAACCAGTTAAGACCAGCAGGCCAGCCCTAAATTGTACTGAATGTATTGTACTTTAAGTCTTAAAATGTAATAACAAAATGTATCTCCAGATAATATAATATTCATGCAATAAAAGGCCTTTTAAGAGTGCAGTAACGTCAAAAGTACATTTAAATAATCTTTTGCTGTGCTTTAAAGAAGTACGCTTATTTTAGTGTTTTAACTACATACTAAAGCACATGTAAAGTTCTTGATTGTAATTTTAACTGTAGTGTGTTATTTGCAGTTTAACTCTAAATTGCAACTTCATTATTACACGTTTAATTACAAATATATTTAAAAATGTGAAATACATGTTTCCATTGAAATGACATTAAAGTGTATTTTAGTTTATAATAAATGTCAGTGCATTCAACAGTACGCTTGAACCATATTTCAGTAAAGTAATAAAGACAATAAAGTAATTATGGAATTGCATATAAATATGTACTCACGTCCTTCTAAAGTGGCTCAAAAAAGCACTCTTTAGTTCACCTATAATTTTAAAATATTATACATTTCTAATTAATTGTAAATAACATGCAATTAAGTGTCCAAAAACATTAAATTCAGTTATATTCTTTTAAAGCATGTTATTTCCGTGATAAGTATGTTACACCAGGGTAAAAGGCTCCTTTGATTAGATTTTCCTCTAAACCACTAGATGCACACAAACTTTCCGAAACATCCACTTTTCAAGATGCACGTGGAAATTTAGCTGATCCTCGACGCGATCTCGCGGCAGAAGTTGATTCTGCGCTAATTTGATCTAATATTTTATGTTTTTTTAAACTGTTGTAGATTTAAGTAGCAAATGAGAATCGCTAAAACTCTTGATTAAATTTTGAGACAAAGTTATTCTTAATGATTTTCAGTTTTGTTCGAGGAAATTAAATCAACAGTTTTTCAACAAGAGAAGAATATGTAAAAGTATGGCATTTGGGGTTAAAGGCACAATAATTAACATAATAAATATCTTGCTGATTTTTCCATTTGTTGACATGACATGGTCAGATTCAGATGGTAAATATCATATATTAAGTTGGGTGTCCACCTTAGGGATAATTACCATATTTATATTTGAAACATCATATAAAAAAAAAAAAAAAATATATATATATATATATATATATATATATATATTAATCTTGTAATAAAATATGATTTAATGTTACTACTGTAAATCTATGTTAAATTGTTATGGGATCTCATTCAATGCTTTCAGAATCTTTACTTTTTGAAATAATTTGATGTATTTTTAAATATATTTTACTTATCAAAATAAATAGAAAATAGTGCAAACTTTGCTAAAGTGATTTAGTATTTACTTCAAACTATACAATTCAAACATGTATATTTTTCTGCAATCATACACTATTGTCACGGTGGTTGAGGGAAGGCAAACCCAGACGAAGATAAGAAATCCAAAATGACAGGTTTAATGGTAATTCTGGCAAACAGACGATCAGGTAGCAACACACACTAACCAAGACGGTGAACAGACAAGGAGTGGCTGAAAACGAAGAACTTATATAGAAACACAAACTAGGTAACGAACAACACAGCTGAACAGAATGAACTCATAATGAGGTGATAATGGTAACTAAGAAATGGCGGGAATACAAACAAAGGAATCCATGTGACATGTGAAAATAATCTGAATGTCCATGATAACTGAAATTATACGAGTAGTGAAAAGCAAACATTTTTCTTGAGGTGTGCCTTGTTGTATCCTACTCTTTTTAAACGTTTACTATAGCGTACTTCTTTTTCACAACTGAGCTTAGGCCACTTATCTCATAAATATGAGTGTATGTCTTTCTGAAACTTATTTGTCCTCATATCTTAACAAGCAACTCTTAATGACAAAACAGAGTTGTCTGTCACTTGTGTGTGCGTGTGTGTGAGTGCGTGTGTGTGTGTGTGTGTGTGTGTGTGTGTTTGTGCGTGTGAGTGCGTGTGTGTGTGTGTGTGTGTGTGTGTGTTTGTGTGCGTGTGCGTGCGTGTGTGTGCGTGCGTGTGTGTGAGTGCGTGTGTGTGTGTGTGTGTGTGTGTGTGTGTGTGTGTTTGCATGTGTGAGTGTGTGGAATCGTAGAATGACATCATAATGATTTTTAACAGTGTTAATTGAAAGTCTCTCGTCTGCCTTGACTTGCTGACACAGACACACACTCAATGACAGCAGTCAAACCTCCAGCACATCATTAGGCTGTCTGGAGTCTCTGTGTGTGTGTGTGTGTGTGTGTGTGTGTGTGTGTGTGTGTGTGTGTGTGTGTGTGTGTGTGAGCTGTCTGCAGGTACACCTAACACCACATATACTTACCTGCTGAGTGTTCGCACTTTCCACATTTGTGTATGAGCCGCAAGGAGTGTGTGTGTGGCTCCAGGTTCACCATAATGAGGTGTAATTCTCTGATAACTGAAGATATTAGGCTGTCATGGCCTCAAGCAGGCTTTCACACATAAACACACACACTAAATGTCAAGTGATCCTTACTACCTTGGATATGGTCCTAAATTAAAAGTGACAAACAAACAGAAGGTGTACAGAATTAAAAGTGTGTTTAGGCCCGTTTTCAACTAAAAACGTAAAACTTTGTAAGCGTTTTGGCTGTTGGTTTACACGACAACGGCGTTTTGGGGGCCTGAAAACGCAAACTGTTAAAAACGGGTTTCATTAAGTGCAAGTTTTTGAAAACGCTCTCCGTGTAAACAACAAAAACGCGAGTCTCTGAAGACGATGACGTCATGCACATGCGTATTACGTGTTCAGTCTATAGTGTTTCATCGCCATCTAATGGCCTGGCTGCAGAATACACCGTTTTTTAGTCGTTTTCGCGAATGAGTGTGAATGGGGATCGTTTTGATAATGGTGTCGTCTTTACACGGAAAACTCAAAGGAAAAACTTCTCAGTTTTAGGCATATCGTTGTCGTGTAAACGCACCCTTAGATATAGAATCAGGACGGGCTTTATTCTCATTGCACACTAAAGCGGTCACGCTAGATTTTACGCTCCATTCACTTACATTCATAATCTAAAGTAGTCTTGCACTCTTAAAATCTAGCGTGACTGCTGTGACTAGCGTGAAACACATGTGTCTCCTTTAGTCTACTTGTGTGACCTTCCACAGTCTGTGCTGTTTTTATATCTATTTGTGGTACTGTTAATTAAATTATGCTGATTGGTATAATTACAATGTATCTGGCATCACTATCGTCGTGTATGAGTGCAGACATGCACACACATACATACATACAGACATCTCAAAAGAAAAGAAAAGAAAAGTTCAAATCTTTTGCTGGAATGCACTCTAAATGATGCCCTTATATCAACAACCACACACACACACACACACACACACACACACACATAGCCTTGGCAATGATAAAGAGTGTAATCTGTGTCTTTCTGCATCATACTGCTCTGTTTACCTTTAATTACACACCCTTTAACACACCTCTTCAAACCTCCATAATCACTGCGTTTCACTCCAACACTTACATGCAATCTCTTTCTTTTCTGTCTGTCTCTCTCATAATGTGTGTATTCATGTGATTACCTGCTGTTGCAATCTCACAATTGCATATGTCTATTGATGAGACAGCAGAAGTAAGCCCTGAGCTCCCTGCCTGTCTCTCACACACACACACACACACTCTCAGGAGATGATTAGCACAGAACTGACAACTATACAGCCTGTTCATGTGCAGGAACATTAACACATGACCGCCCGCATGCACACGTCAACGACATTTACCCTACGTGTCCACCGGGGCGGAGAAAAGCCGCTTAATACTGCCCAAAACCTCAGAGGTCAGGCCTGCTGCTTATAAGGGTGCGTCAAGACAATCAGGGATGTAGCCAGAGCCGAATGCCTTCAGTTTCATTTCATTTAATTCATAAAGGCACAAATAATGAGTTGAAAATGTATTCTACTGAATAATAGAAACAAATTCATTAGACTGATTATCCAACAAGAAAACAAGAAAACATCATTAATGAAAAAAGAAAATGCATGGTGTGCTTGTAAGTTCAAATCCGATCCAAAATCCGAAAATGCCAAAAAAATTACATTTAAAACCTACTAGAAGGCTCCATGCAGTAGCGGTGTTTCCCTTTGTGAATGATGTGAACAAATCTGTCAAGTGAATGAATCATGAAAAACTGAGGGAAAGATCTGTAGTTCTGCTTTGTAGTTATTTACAGAATGCTTAAATGCTCTTTAGGATATCTTGGTAGACGCTATCTCACGACCAATTCGTACGAGTGAGTATGAGGTGGCTAATTCGTACGACTTGTCCAAACCCAGTGATGGGTAGTGTCACAAACTGCTCTGAGACCAGAAAGTTTTAGATCCAAATGCAGCTTTAATAAGAAGGGGAAAATCCAGACACGTAATCAAATGTACAGGAAACGGGTCAAGGCAAAGTGTCCAAGAAACCGGAAAAGAGGGAACCAAAGAAATGATCAGAGATGCAGTGCAACACATACACAACTACGCAGTGATTGAATGTGAAAACCAGGCTTATAAGGGGTGAGCTACACAAGGTAATGACAAACAGGTGAATGTGATCAGTGATGATGAGTCCGGGCAGTGAGTTATGGGAATTGTAGTTGTGAGGGAAAAACAACAGTCTGAAGTGCAGTGCCCTCTGGTGGCGCTCGAGGGCACTCCAGCTGATGACCCTTACAGGTTTAGGGGCGGGGTCAGGTCTAGGTCATTCCTACGAATTGGGGAACTCCTAAAATATGTACAATTTAGCAAAAATCGTATGAATTTGTACAAGTGAGGTCGTATGAATTCGTACGAATTAGTCAGCTCGTAAAATACAAACGAATTGCCGTGAGATCGGGTTGGTAGATCTGAACACATGCAGAGTTTAGTACAGGATTTCATTGCAGAATGCAAATTGCAGTGAAATGTCATTTGTCCTGATTTTAAGTCTATGTGAACCGAGGAAAACCGAATATTCAATGTAAAAAATGGCTTCAATGGCTTGATTTTAGTGCACATTGTTGTGCCAAAGCCTTCAAACTGACATCATTAGAGAAAGGACACAGAAGGAAGCACATTTTATGGGTTAAGCTAAGTAAATATGGTCAATTCTGATTTCATGTGGACTTTAAAGACACCGCAGAGACACATCTGGTACCAGATGTGGGCCGGATCTGGGCCGACACTATGTTGCTGTCTGGGACAGCGTACAAAAAAGCAGATGAAAAAAAGACAGAAAAAAGCCTGTTGAGTTATAAAACTAAATTTAGCACAAACTGCTCGGCACAAACATTGTACTAAAATTGTAAATGGGAAGGTTTTGAAAGGTTCTGAAAAGCTTTGGGGTTTGAACCCTGTAAGAGCTGATAGAAACCACCATTATGCTCTTGAACATGACTCTTATCCTGAGGTTACCACTGTGGATTTGACCCTGTAATTTAAAAAGTGTACGAGTAAACTCTCTCTGAATTTCTCAACACAGAAACTGCACTGTACTAGACTGAAGTCTTTCTCAAGGGTGAGCTTTCAATGTTTCCTGGAGGGTAAAGGAGTGTAAAACACACCAGACAACCGCTGGGGTCCCCATGAAAAATAAATGTACCAACATGTATTTGAAATACATTTATTTTATGCTAAGTATACTACAAATACATTTACATATGTATGTACTTAATGCAAATACCATACAATTGTACTAAATTGGTATACTTAAAGTCTGCTAAATTGTAACAAATAATTTTGAACTTATTGTTCTTTCGTTATCAGAAAATGTGCTGAGGTCCAACTAAAGATATACGTAAGTAACTATTGCAAGTATACTTTAAGGACACTTTAAATATCTTGCATTTAAATACTGATATTATACAGAGATCATACTATCCTTACAATCCTTATAGCTTGCTTAGTTGGGGACATTTAACATTTAATATTCAACAATATTATTGATCTGCCTGCATCGACACCATTATATGAGAACTGAACTGAGCTGGACGATGACATCTGTGTGTATAGGGTTCGTTTTTGAAAAGTCCCCATAAAACATGCAACCAATGTGTGTGTGTGCGTGTGTGTGTGTTTGACAGAAGTAAGGCATGAATAGAGAGAGGGAAAGGGAAGACAGTGACATCCAGTGAGCGCTAAGCTCAGTGTGTGTGTGAGATGCCTGTGCATGTGTAACATTCAGAGTGTGTGTGTGAACCTGTAATGTGGGAGTGACCCCACAGATGTCAAGAGAGGAAAGAAACATGGCGGACAGGACACTTTACAGACAGTGTGAAGTAACAGACAAACCGAAAGTGTCTCACCCCGTTTTTGCATATTTGGAATGAATGCATTGTGTGTGTGTGTGTGTGTGTGTGTGTGTGTGTGTGTGTGTGTGTGTGTGTGTGTGTGTGTGTGTGTGTGTGATGGGTAGGTTTAGGGGTATGATTAGTGTAATGGGAAAGAATATACAGTTTGTACAGTATAAAAATCATTATGTCTATGGAGAGTCCCCATAAAGATAGCGAACCAGACGTGTGTGTGTGTGTGTGTGTGTGTGTGTGTGTGTGTGTGTGTGTGTGTGTGTGTGTGTGTGTGTGTGTGTGTGTGTGTGTGTGTGTGTGTGTGTGTGTGTGTGTGTGTGTGTGTGTGTGTGTGTGTGTGTGTGTGTGTGTGTGTGTGTGTGTGTGTGCTCATGTTTATATTACATTGTGGGGACCAAATGTCCCCACAAGTATAGTAAAACCTGAGATCACCTACATTGTGGGGACCAGTCAGCGGTCCCCATGAGGAAAACAGCGTATAAATCACACTAAGTAATTCAATTCAGGGGGTGGTGATGGCGCAGTGGATAAGACACATGCCTTTGGTGTGAGAGACCCGGGTTCGAATCCACTGTAAGACACCAATGTGTCCCTGAGCAAGACACTTAACCCCTAGTTGCTCCAGAGCCGTGCGACCTCTGACATATATAGCAATTGTAAGTCGCTTTGGATAAAAGCGTCAGCTAAATGAATAAATGTAAATGTAATGTTTTTTGAAAATGTAAAAATGCAGAATGTCTCCTGTGATGGGTAGGTTTAGGGATAGGGGCAGTGTAAGGGGACAGAATATATAGTTTGTACAGTATAAAAACCATTACGCCTATGGAGATTCCCCACAAAGATAGCGAACCAGACGTGTGTGTGTGTGTGTGTGTGTGTGTGTGTGTGTGTGTGTGTGTGTGTGTGTGTGTGTGTGTGTGTGTGTGTGTGTGTGTGTGAGGGGAGGGGACGGGCAGTCCGTGTGTTTTCATTGCCCATTGAACCAGAACCAGAGTTTTTGTGAGGAGGGGTAATGTGCACAGACACACTCTCTCTCTCTCTCTCTCTCTCTCTCTCTCTCTCTCTCTGTTTTCCTTTCATTTTTCCTTCTCTCTGAAAGAGGAAGTGCTGGGAATGATCAAGCGGAAGAGCTGAGTGTGGAAACATCTGGCCAGAGATCCTGCGAGACCAACTCTCTCCTGCTAGAGCTCCTCATTTCAACTTTCCATTTATCTCTCCATCAATAAAACACTCCCTACAAAACATTATATTGTAGTACAACCAAACATTTTTAGTAACACGTGTCACTTGTAAAGGCATGCGTTTAAAGGCAATTAAAGGAATAGTCCCGGAAAAGAAAACAATATATTCAGCCTTGTGTTCTTTGAAAAGCTGTAAGACTGTCTTGTTTCCAATAAACACAAGAGAGAAATGTTACAGATTTACGAGCCACTCTATCCATATAGTGGACATAAATGGGGATTGGTGAAATTGAGCTCCAAAATGAAAATAAAAACACTGTTAAACTATAGTAGATATAATTCAAACAACTATTTTGCAAAATAATTTTTTTTTGTCTTTGCAGTCTCAACATGTTATGGTTTTGTAGAATCCAGTGCCATATGTCCATTTTATATAATGTTCAATTTCAATTATTTTTTAGAAGATCATGTCATATAGACAAACACACTGCTACAAAATAAATAGATGAATGCACATTTTTTGATCAGTAGGATTTGAGGGTCTGTTTTATTATTGTCATAATTCTATTATAATGTCATCTCTTTCTTTGATTAATTTTGAAAGGACATATTTCTACTCTATTTGAAAGGAACTCTCTCTCTCTCTCTCTCTCTCTCTCTCTCTCTCTCTCACCCTCTCTCTCTCAATTCAATTCAATTCAATTCAAATGAGCTTTATTGGCATGACCTGTACAGTATTGCCAAAGCATTGGCCATTACATATGCAATGAACAAATAATCAATAAAAAAAAAAAAAAAAAAAATATATAATATATATATATATATATATATATATATATAGAATGAAAAAAAAAATGCATGAATACATTTATAACATTTAAAACACACTTTTGTACGTTTGTACCGACATTCAGACAAGATAAGAGTGATTCTGACTCTAGTTTTGTCCACTGGCTGACTCTCGTAGTTTGTGGCAGGCTGTTACATACTCGCTGCTGTTGTGATTGAGCAAGAGTTTTTCTCCCAAAAAATGACTTTTCTGAATTACACTCAGTCTATCTCTCTCCCTCTCTATCTGTCTCTCTCTCCTCTCTCTCTCTCTCTCTCCCTCTCTATCTGTCTCTCTCTCTCTCTCTCTCTCTCTCCTCTCTCTATCTGTCTCTCTCTCCTCTCATCTCCTCTCTCTCTCTCTCTCCCTCTCTATCTGTCTCTCTCTCTCTCTCTCATCTCTCTCTCTCTCTCTCTCTCTCTCTCCCTCTCTATCTGTCTCTCTCTCTCTCTCTCTCTCTCTCTCTCCCTCTCTATCTGTCTCTCTCTCTCTCTCTCTCTCTCTCTCAGTCCTCTCTCTCTCTCTCTCTCCCTCTCTATCTGTCTCTCTCT
>JAPDVR010000021.1:36860671-36875671 GCA_026230005.1 Gila orcuttii
AACGGGTTGACCAACACGTGACCGTCAGAAAGCTTCTTGATTTGGAAGTCACTTCTCTGTAAGCTGTGCTTAACACATTGCTACATTATTGAAAATAGACAATCGACCTTTTTGCCAGCAAAATGTTGCTAATGTGACAACACCTTTAGTCTTTATTCAGCTCACATGTCGCAGTCATGGCTGGTTAGGATAAAAACTACTTTCTAGTAGGTGTTTCCTCTTAAACACACTGTCAATCTGCATCAGAAGGCAGATCACTAGTCACGGCTCATTTTGCATAAAGTTCAACTCTGCTTGCAGAATACAAAATGATATGCGAACTGGTACTTTTATGCATGTCAAATCACACGGTGTTAGGCACAGAAAAGCTGTATGCAAAAATCCATTTCAGAGCACAGGAGTTTTAGTGTGTATGTTCCCCTTTCGCCTTATTCCACATTTTCTTCTCGCTCTCGCCATAAATAAATGCAACTGAAGTCACGTGACCGAGAACTACTTGACACAAACCCAAATTGACCAGTTTGTGCCAAACACACATACACAAACAAACATTCGCACACCGTTGCATCACTTTTACAGATATCAGGATTCTATTGCGGTTTTCACATGTTGTTGAATCTGAAGTGATACAAGAGCATAAGTTTAAAATGTACCATGTCACAAATACTATACTATACTATATATTTAAATACTATATCCTGATCTGGAAAGTTAGTATTGGAAATGGATTTGTTTATTGCAGTTCTGTTTTAACTGGCTTCATGTCGACCCTTGTGAAAAAGAAGTACAGTACACTTTAGAATAATATACAAAGAATATAATTAAATGTAAACTCAATATAATTTTCCCAGACACTTTATTTGAATGTTATTTACAATTAAATGAAAATGTATTATAGTTTAAATTCAAATTAAATGCAAATAGTTGATCTTAAGAATGCTTTTTGACAGACATTTACACGTCATTTTATAATTATTTCCACTGTCCTTGAAATATGGTTCAAATGTACTGACAAAGCATGTATGGTAAACTAATACTGTAATGTCATTTCTATTGAAACTTGTATGTAATGTTTTGGTTGCACTTTATTTCACAGTACGTGCACTTACAGTGTACTTGCCTAAACAAATACTGGTTATATAAGGTAACTACATGGGTTAAGTTTAGATTTAGGAGTACAGTAGGTTCAGAGTTATTACCTAGTTATTACCCAGTCATTATAATAACTATAAGTACACAGTATGTACATGGGAAACATTAATGTAAAATAAAGAGCTATAAATGTTTTACCAAAAATATTTGTAATTAAACATTTGCAATAAAGAAGTTGCAATTTAGAACATTTAAAATATTTTACTTTTAAATGTAATATCAAATACAATTATAATCAAGTACTTGGATGTGATTTAGTATGTTAGTAAACACATCAAAATAAGTGAACTTCTTTAAAGCATGAGAAAAGATTAAAACAATGATTAAAAATGTACTTTAAAGTAAAACTTTTTAACATTATTACAAAGTGCACTTCAGTGTGTAAATAAACAGTAATGAAAGTGTGCTCTCTTTAAAAAAACTTAAGTGGCCTTTAATTTCATTAATATATTATCTCTAAGATTTGAGATAAGGTACAAGTGCACATTCATGAGGGGTGTTGTGCAGCATATGTGTTGCTGTGCTTCTGACACCTGTTAACGGTCTCCTCATCTGTTTCAGACCAGTGCTGTGGATGGGATTAGTTTGGAAAAAAAAAATCTACTTTCATAATCCTTCAAAATAGCATAATCTCTTTAATCTTTTCCCCTGTGTAATCACAATCTGCCCAAACTTCATGCGCAATTCAGGTCAATCCCGCCTGCACTGCTGTACATGAGGTAGCCATCGACTGTACTAGCTTGAGCTCAGTTCATGACTCAGATTATTGTTTACACATGGATTCCATAAACGTGGGAGTGCTCAGACTTGCTCTGCTGCAAGTGTTGGTAAATTTCAGCTCAGATTAGCAAACTAAATGCCAAATGCTAGGATAAGATAACGCCAAATGTACTCATACACTGACGGATGAGAAACAGAGTGGCACAAAACAAAACAAACCGAACTGAAACAAAATAATAATAAAAAAGAAACAAAGGAAAAAAGGAAGGGGAACACCAGGTCAAGGTGCCAATTCACCTATCGGCAGTCAGCGATCTTTCTGCAGGTTCACTGTTATGCCTGTAGGTGTAACTGTTAATGCATGAGTCGTTGAATCGGTCACTCAACCCGTTTGTTGGAAACACCACCACTACTGTGACACAGTCTGCTTTGGCTTCGTTTGGAAATATTTTTGTTGATGGAGCAAAACAGACAAAGTGTCTGATATATTATGTCTAAAGTTACTCAATATGAACTTTTTCGGCTCTACGCAGAGCGTAGAGCTGTAAAATCTGTTTCATATACATCATTTAAATGTAGAGATTTAAGAACAAACGGAAAACTTAATATGGTGCAAGAAGCTTGCTCCTGTAGATCAGTGTGTTTATGTGTTTTCTTTAATTGGTCTTGAAGCTTTGCACTTCCGAAGCACTTGCAGATGTTGGTGACGATGGGCATGGTTATAGCAGGTTTCCTTGTAACTAAATCTAAAACACGAACCTGAGAGAGAGAGAGAGAGAGAGAGAGAGAGAGAGAGAGAGAGAGAGAGAGAGAGAGAGAGAGAGAGAGAGAGAGAGAGAGAGAGAGAGAGAGAGATAGAGAGAGAGAGAGAGAGAGAGAGAGAGAGAGAGAGAGAGAGGGAGAGAGAGAGAGAGAGGAGAGAGAGAGAGAGAGAGAGAGAGAGAGAGAGAGAGAGAGAGAGAGAGATAGAGAGAGAGAGAGAGAGAGAGAGAGAGAGAGAGAGAGATAGAGAGAGAGAGAGAGAGAGAGAGAGAGAGAGAGAGAGAGGAGAGGGAGAGAGAGAGAGAGGAGAGAGAGAGAGAGAGAGAGAGAGAGAGAGAGAGAGATAGAGAGAGAGAGAGAGAGAGAGAGAGAGAGAGAGAGAGAGAGAGAGAGAGAGAGAGAGAGAGAGAGAGAGAGTAATGGTAAAACCTTCATTACATGTTGGATTCCAAGAATAAGCACAGAATATGCATCAGAGTGAGATGAATGACATAATTAATTTATGGATGCACGGGTCAGTAAATCATATCAATCATGAGTCAAATAAATCAATCAATTTGAAATTCAAACAATTATTCAAAAGTTGAAACTTAATAAAATCAGTTGTTTTTATTAAATTACATTTTCAAGTGTATGGTGGTTAAAACTAAAAGGTCTCACTAATCTGTATGTATTTGCAAAAAAATCTGTTTGATTTGTCAGTTTGCACCGTTCATATCATTGTGTCATAATAAACGGAGGCCAGACTCCTGTCTTAAAGTTTGGAAATAAACTCATCTAGCACAACTGTATATTCACTCTATTTTGAGTTACAGTATATCTCAGAAATAATTGGTACTTATTACTTCTGGAAAATAAATTCTGACCAAAGCCAACACACAGTTTCCTCTAATTTCTTCAGTTGTCTGCAGAACACATCACCGTGCTGTAATTTAATATACATATTGACATAATGACATACAGAATAACTGCAATATGAACTTCATGCAATAGACTAAACTGTGACTAGTGACATCTAATGACAAAATTTAAAGGACCAAATGGTCTTAATTGGTTACAAAAATGGACAATTACAGAAACGTATTAAATAAAAACATTCATTTGGGGGCTTAAGACCTGGAAGTCCAGTCCGCTGGCATCGCTCATGCTTTTATGCCAGAGAGAAACTTTCTCCTGGAATTGTTAAGTGAGGAAAATGTGTTTTCCTGTGATGAATGTCTGGCCTTCCTGTAAAAGTAACTCCCCTGGAAATTTGCTAGAGTCATGGCATTACATACTGGAAGTTTGAATGTACTTTATGCAAACGTCACTTCATAATTTTTGATGGTTGCCTGTATTAGACTGAATATGAAAGACCAATGTTCATGTTGTGATTGATCGAGGGTTTTTTTTTTTTACAGTATTTTTAGCTGTCCAGATATAAATCAGATTAGTAAACAGTTTGGAATATGTCAATAGTTAGGGGTTTCTATTTTTAAATGCCTCTTTATAAATATGCAGGAAAGTCTACAAATTGTTTAATGAGGGGCAGTGTGCCGGACACCATTGAGGACAATGTTATTAGACCAGGGCTGTGTGTATATATTACAGTTAGTGTAGCTGGCGAATGAGAGTATTAATAGAATTTAACAAGTGGTAAGATACCACAAACAATTCTACATCCAGCTCAATTAAAACTCTAATTCAGGAATTTGCTTTTTTCATTTATTTTATAATTCAATAAAATAATTGTTATAAATGGGTCGACACTATTTACACAAACTCATAAATATGACTTATGTTTTATGATAAGGTCATGGTCTTGTTCTCCACCGCTGCGGCTCTAATGAAGAGGCCAAATCGTAGAGATGCTGCAAATGCTGAGTTTACACTGAGAGACAAAGCTATCAGGGTAATATGTAGCCTAACCGTTTGTGTTATTATTGTATTCATATATTTCAATTTTCAAACCAAATTATAGGTATGGATTTATTGTGTCAGGTCCCCCCCCCCCCCCCCCCCCTGGTGAACTGACTGTTGCATTAAGCCTATTAAATATTTGCTGCCTTTAAATAATTTCTAGAGGTTAAGTTGGGAGATCAGAAGTGAGGCAATAGTTTTAGGAAGAGCAAACACACATGATGATTCTGTGCGGCCCACTGAACTGAAACCAGAACAGCCATTCATTGACTAATGCACATACATATGCACATGATTATCCCAAACTGGCCAAAATAAGACAATCTGAAAAAGACATTTCCGTGTAAATTAGTTTTGCAACAAATCTAAATGTTTTATTACACATTACATTGTCATTAAACTGTTATAACATTGTAATAACATTGACACATCAGCGGTTGCCTTAGAAAATCACTGCTAAATAACTAAAAATGTTGGAATATTTTTGTGCATGCACGTGCAGTTTCATGTATACACCTGTTTTACATAAGTACTTGAAAGTCATGCCAATAACGCTCAGCTCTCAGGGTTTTCAAGTGCATCGGGGTCAATACATCAATGTGTTTCCCGTTCTCTCAATCTTATCCCCTTTTACTCATTCCTTCTTTACCCTCTCTCAACCGCTTGTCTTTGCGTACAGTACCTTTGCACAGAGACAGAGGAATTCACAATAAAAAAAAAAAATCAAGAAACAGCATCCCACTCTGCAATGTACAGAAGATGCTAACGATAAGAATCAATAACAATTTGCGAGCTTATTGAACAAAAGCAACAGTGAGTGTAATTGATTTTTTTCTTTTGACACTAAAATTTCATAATAATTGAACATTTAATCCTAAAGAGAATGTAAAAGGTTGGGCTATGCATGTTCCTTCTTTTAGTGCGCGATTATCTCTGTCAATATTTACAACGGTGAAATAAAATTGCAGTACATTTTAATTGATATTCTCATAACAGGGCTCACTTCGTACATCACGCATTCTAGCACAGAAACATGTCTGATGTAAATAATGTCTAACATCTACAATCTGCTAAATGCATAAATGTACACAAAAGTGATATAAAAAAATTGAATTATTATTATTATTATTATTATTAGGCAATACTGTGTTGTTTCATATAGGTTGCTGCAGGAGTTGTGCTCTTGGCTCAGGCCTCGGTTCTTTCGCCCTGCCCTTGAGATTGTGCAGACACATGGCAGATAATGTTCTGACACCAGAAACTGAAAACCGTCAGGAAATCCTAACAACACTCTGCCTTGTCCTTCTCTCATGCTCTGGAGAAGAGTGGCAAAGCTCTCACAACACTGTAAAGTCTGTGAGAGAGTCCTTCTGACCGCTCATCCGTTTCTGAACGCAATGATGTTAGTTTAGAAATCAGTGCCTAATCAGATATGTACTTGCTTTACGCGTTATTTATTTGATTTTATTTTCATTTAAAAAGTGGACTTTTTTTGGTGGACGGCTTTTATTTTAAACCCTAATTCCAACGTCCATACTGTAATAATAACAATGCATTTGCATGTAGTTCAATCAGGGTAGTTGTCACATCTCAAGAACTATTAGCTTTTGAGTCAATTGCACAAATTCTTGTTTGCTTTGTTTTTTGTCTACACCTAGATTAAACCTGTTTTAAATTAGAATGATTTGTGTAAATTCTGCCCTCCAGCCTAAAATTACAACATCATCATATTTTGAAAAAAGCAGTGGTGCAACAAGCAAAGACAATAAAACTGCCCTGGCATAAAAGACGTGAGACAATACTGAACTGTATCTGTTTTTTGAAAGGCAAAAAGATGGAAATTTTCAATTGCTTTTCCGCAGTTAAGACTTTCAGGTGTGTTCCTTTTCAGAAATTGGTTTTAAAATAAACTGCAAGTGTGACAACTGCATAGCTTTTAGTATTACACTGTACTTACATACGTAATTACAGTGACATGAACACAATAATCGCAAAATAGGCCTATATTTTTAAAAGAAAATTATCGTGGTATCACACTGGGCTAAAAACGCATGCACTTTTTATTATGAATTGTATAGATATTACCAAAACATATGATCACTAGTCGTTAAATTGTTTATAAATATGAAAAAGTGTGTTGTCTTGCGTGGCAGAAGGGTTAATTGTCCTGTTCCCACAGTCTGGGCTTTGAGCGCAAGGTCAAAGATCTCATTTTACCGAGAGCACGTGCACGCTGGATTTCTGCTCGAGTCAGCACGCGAGGCGCTGCAAATCCTGCAGGTCGCAACACAAGCGAAGGCCTTAACACACACCAAGAGAGAGAGAGGGAGACTTAGCACGGATTCTGCTTTTAGCTTGCTTTCTTTTTCCAAATGATACAAAAACGCCCCTTAATATTTGATATAGCTTACTAAAATAACGCGCTCTACAGAAAAGCATTTCAAACTTTGAAAAAGAAGGCGTGTCTCAGATATTTTACCTTATCAAACAAAGGTTTATAAATATATTTAAACAAAAAAAGTTTAATCCTTCCCGTTGTTAATAGTAAGAGCGCATAATTCCTGCATGTGGTTCGTTCGAGCTCAAAGTTCAGCGAGAGACAAACAACAAAAACAAGCCCTCGAAAATATCGTTCCTCCATCGTATTTTCAATAAGCTTGATCGATGACTAACTGATTATACTGGATTGAAGTGAGGCATGATAACAGTGCGGCGTCCAGTAAAGCGACATCTTGCGCAACTTGGACAGACACAGGAATTGACGCATACAAATGAGTTGCTACCAAATCAATGTCGTTTCACTGACTTTAATAAGCAAAATAGGAAACCATTTCTTCCAAAAACACCAAAAACGAAACAGAAACCAGCCTGAATGGAACAGTCCGAATTGAACTTATTCTTTTTTTCCATTTATATAAACAGATTTGAAAATTGATCCCCTCATAATAGCATGAAATTAACAAACAGAACAACAACCCGCTGCTGCAGTTTACATTTGATTTCAACACAGTTGAATCAGTAATAAACCAAAAAGATTGTTAAATGCATGACTTTTTAACAACATTTCTTAGATGCAAGCACCATGCTTATTCAAATATGATCTGACAAGTTTGTTAATTTAAATCATTAAAATAAAAACTATGCATCTGGCCAGCAGAACCAGAATCTCGACATAATAATAAAACAAACAAAAAAAAAAAAAAAACAAAAAAAGAGAACAATAACATGAGACATATACTTTTTCATTTTGAGATTATGCAGAACCTGAATCCCTTATTTTTTACTGACCGGCAGAAAAAAAAATAAAGGAAAACATTTAACATTGATCATTGAAACTCTCCATTGAAATACATGCGTAGTTTTCATGTTAGGCAATAATACACAAACCCCTGATTTAGGAAGCCTGACACCCTCGAGCTGGATTATAACTACATTTTGAAATGTTGGTTTATAAAACTGGCAGCTCATATAGCTAAAAAAAAATGACGATAAAAGGGTGCCCATTCGTTGAAATCCTATCCATCAAAAAGATAAGACCTATAAGAATTACTTATATTATAGAATAGCAATAGATTATGCAACAGCCTGCGTAAAGGGGAAAAAAACACGCGCGCACCCTTTTGTGTCTCGCTACAATCAGACATGACACTATCAGTTCAGAGGAAGCGCGTGCTTTAAGATCACCTGTGTGTGCGACATGTCTGAAAACGCGGTTCTGTCAAAACAAAGAAACAATCAAAAAGACGAAATGAAAAATGCCAATACCAAAATCAACCCCCCACCCCCGAGAAAAAGTGCGCTTCTTTTAAAAATTTTGCTTACTTTAAATGCAACTGCAAAATGCCCATTACTGGAAATCCATTCCCAAAACATGAAACAAATCATAAAAGTTGGAAAACAATCAGCTCTTCGATGTCGGTTTGTAGGTTTGCTGTTGCATATATTTACAAGTCCAAAATGAACCCATACAATGAGCCAGTCTCATATCCCCAAAAAGAGCTAAAGATCAAAAACATGCTCTTTATGATACATAATGAAAAGAAAGAAAGAAAGAAAGAAAGAAAGAAAGAAAGAAAGAAAGAAAGAAAGAAAGAAAGAAAGAAATGTATAAAATAGAAATTATTACCATACATGTCCAGCATGCAGGATTAATATCTTAATGCAGATTTATGTGTTTGTTTTTGTCGTTTTTTTTTCCTTTTCTTTTTAATATATATATATATATTTCTATATATAACCAAGCAGGCAATAAACCAATGAGATGTTGCATAAAGTTCCCCTGTCTGGTTACACAGGAGAAGGGAGGTTTTGCATATTGTGGCGCTCTCAACTTTTCTGGCCAAGTGGGGGGGTGGGGGGTCCAAAGTTTCTCTTTTTCGCTTAGCACAGACTTTTTTCTTTTTCATGAACAACCGAGAACAAAACCAGGTGGAAAGAAGGTCTTATCTGAAGGTTTTATCCTAAATACAAAAAAGCCAGTTCTTTGCTTTTCTTTTCTTGTCAGATCTCTACGAAAATGGGTAAAAGTAACTACAAGCAACTAATCTACATTTCCCAGAAAACATTCTAACATGTTCTTAGTTGCCGAGGTCGGTGGCGATGATTACATATGCGGTTATTATTTCTCGTGGTTATTCTTCTAATAGGAGCAGTACTGTATCTGTATAATGTCTCAGTCTCAGGCATAAGAAGCGCACTGCACTCACATGAAGAACTCTGGAGAGGACGGGTTGTCGCTCGTGGATCCTGCCTCGCGGAACCCGTTCGCTCCGCTCAGTTTCTCGCACTTGAGTTTGTAGGCGTCTCTCTCTCGGGCCAGCCGGTTGATCTCTTGCTTGAGCTGCTCTACCTGGTTGATGAGCTGGGTCTTCTCGTTCTCCAGCACGTGCTTCTGCTGCACGCGCTTGTAGCGGCACGACTGTGCGTAGCCGCGGTTCTTCAGGGTCCGGCGTTTCTGCTTCAGGCGGATCACCTCGTCCTTGGTGAAGCCCCGCAGGTGTCGGTTCAGCTCCCGTACGGACATGGACACCAGCTGGTCGTCGGAGAAGCGGTCCTCCACGTTCAGGCCGTGGTGACCCTGCTGGCCCGGGTGTCCGTGCGGGTGGTGATGGTGGTGGTGGCGGTGGTGGAGCTGCTGGGGCGAGCTGGGAGAAGGGCTGTCGGGGTCCTGACTGTGGTGGTGGTGGTGGTGGTGTTGATGCTGGTGGTGGCCGGAGTGAACTGGCAGGTCGTCGGGGTGATGCGGGATCGCGCCGTATTGGTGATGGTGCTGCGGCTGCTGCTGCTGCTGCTGTTGCGCGTGGCCGTGGTGGTGGTGATGCGCGCCCCTGTATCCCTCAAAACCTCCCGCTTGCAGCTGCTGCTGCACATGAGGGGGCGGAGGGTGCCCGTGGGCCGTGGCACCGATCAAAGCCTCCACCGCGTCTTCGGGCGTCAGGCTTAGCGTCTGCGGGTCGATCTGCTGCGGGTACGCGCCGCTGGGCATCCAGTACAGCTCCTCCAGATGGTTCTTCTGCTCTGTGGGGCTGAAGCTCGGGGAGGACGGCACGGAGCTGCACGGGGTGCTGATCGGAGTGGAGGACACGGAGCCCTGCGGCTGGAGGCGGTTGCACTGCCGTATATTGGAGCGGTCGAGCCCCGCCAATGCCTCTTTCTTCACCTCGAATTTCATTAAATCAAAGTCATTGACATATTCCAACGCCAGCGGGCTGGTGGGCAGCTCGGGCCCCATGGCGAGATCT
Source organism: Gila orcuttii (assembly GCA_026230005.1). NCBI lineage: Eukaryota > Metazoa > Chordata > Actinopteri > Cypriniformes > Leuciscidae > Gila > Gila orcuttii. Next base: position 36,870,946 of record JAPDVR010000021.1, read on the forward strand.
GCGCTCATCGTGTCCCTGTTCTTCAGCAAAGTGTTCGACAAAATCCGACTTTTGCCTTTGCGCATGCAATATTTCTGGATGGGTTTCCGAACGCGACGCGCTCGAGCGCATACAGTGTCACTCGGAAATGTTCAAACAGCAAAATGAAAAATGAGAAAACTTTCAGGACTAATGCACTGCAAAAGACATTTGCCTCATATGGACGAACAGACCTCGACTTTCAGCTGCAGTCTTTTGGAGTCTCTTCTCGCAGGACTGGAGGGGGAAAAAAAAGTCAAGTTTCTCTCTCGCGTCCAGTCGCCGCACTTGAACTCAAAGCATAAATAAAAGACACAAATGAGTACCGGAGAAGGGCTCCCGTCCCGATCCCGGATACTCCAGAAATATGTCCTTAAGCCAGCGACGTGTGCTGTGTTTCTCCAGCTCTGCACCGCAGAGAGTTCAGCTCGCACTCACTCCTGAGTATTCAGACTGTAGCAGGACGCCAGACCTCTCCGAGCTGTTATAGTGTGCGCGCGCGTGACGTCAGAGGGGGCTGGCGACCAGTAAGATCGGTGGGAATTAGCATAATTATCGTTGTTTGTGTGTTTGTCAGCTGACGGGATGAAGGGACAGTGGTATTTCGCGTACTGACTGATTGATATGGTAAAAGAAAAAGTACAACATGTACTGTTATATTTAATATAACATGAAAGTCGTATTCTTATGAAAACATACACTTCGAATTAGTTTAAGTGAACCTTTAAAATAAAGGCAAAACCTTGAGATGATGCATGACTTTTTTATTTTAAATAGATAGCCTATTAGTCTGAAACATACAACTGCAGGTTGTTTAATTAACCAATATTCAACACAATTGTTATTAAATTTCAATAATAGCAGCCTAAAGCTTGTATCCATTGTGGCAAAATTACTCACTAAAACAAACATGTTTGAGTAATCTCAACTCAACAAGTTTTCATGTGATTTACAAGGAAGATCAACCCCGCCTAAAAAAAATGGTTTTATTGCTTAGCATGTTTATTAAAAATATGTATATATTACAAAAACGTCATGGAGAAAGTTAAAGTCGTTGCTGTCGATGATGTTAATGATGTTGCTGATGTTTTCTGTGAATGATGACGCCCGCAAGTCCCATCAGGTGCATGAGTTTGTTATTAGTGACTTTTTAATTTTCAAAGGTTAAAGGCTGGTCTTGCGCAGCGCGTGACGCTGGATTGATGAAAACTCACCCAACGCTGCCCTCATGTGGCGCGCGTGATCACTGCCGCGCGCTCACCTCACGCGCAGCTGCAGCCTTATCTTATATAGGGCTATTCGACTGTAAGATAAGTGAGTTTATCTGTGAATAAATTGAAACTGTTAATGAGATAAATAAATTATTTATTAATCTGTGAACTTGGAAGAACTAAAACGTTCGTGCGTAAAAGACGCAATGTGCGTTAGTGTTTTGATCTTTCATAACAGGCATGGTTACAGCGTCGTTTAAGCGTATTGATTATTAGTGTTAGGCACACAACACATTAAATATTCATTAAAAGTGCTTAAAATATTTCAATAAGTATAATGCCAATGTGACTAACCGTAATAAAAGACCTATTGTTTTTTTTTTATCGTTATTTCAGTGTCTGTCTTTATCTTCCATCTAGGCCTATATATTTGTTGTTAATTATTCAATAACAATTCCTCCTTCCCTTCTCCACACAAAACCCTTCTATTTTGTTGTTGTTATTGTTGTTGTTGACTTTTGACGCATATTGATACATTTTACGATTTGCCATATTGCATTTTTGCTAACTATTTTGTCTTTGATCAGATATATATAGAGTTGACTTAAAGAAACAGTTGCAGAGATTATCCTGCTAAAACTTAGCAGTCCAATCAGTCCGGACAGTTTATTCAGCAAAATAAAAACTGCACAAAATAGGCTAAGCCTATATTGTATTATTTTCTTTATAATTTAAGCGACACTTACTTGCGTATCACTCCACATATAGGCTATATGTATTAATTGTTTTAATATATTTGATTAATAATTATTTAAATTGTATAATTTTCATTTTCCCCCACTACCATAAAAAGTAATTCTTCCTGTTTTCGGTCATTGCGATTTTTACTCACCCATATCACAAACAATAATGTGCACTGCATCGCATCTCCACGTCAACTACAAAGCCAACAGTGAATTCTTTCATCGATATCAAATCATGCAAAGCCCTAAAAGTCAGATCATATTGCGTCACTCCAAAGATCATAACTCAGTGGAGGAAACATGTTGAGTCCGCCGGTACCGCGGGCCCGTCTCATCACGCGCGCGGGCCCGTACAGTCACGCGCTCTGATTCCCTCAGACTCGCCTCTACTGGTTCCTCTCTCTCTCTCTAATGGAGAGGAGATGCCGAAAAACTCTCCTGTCAGCAGCATATTGGTGGTTAATGATCTATTAAGTGATCCTCTTGCTTATGGACAGCGGAAAAAGTGTTGATGCACGCTTATTTGGCCTAATGAGATTCTCATCCTACGAATTTTAGGAATGAATAAGAGAAATAAAATCAGCTCAGAGATGTTTCAAAGAGCAGTTGTCAAAGCGAGACGTTGTGGACCGTGTGCCAGTGGAAGCATCAGGCCTGAGACATTGGGCTTGGGAAGAATGCTGTTCTTGAGGGCTTTTTATTGTTTCTTTTTTTTACCGCTCATAAGGACAAATAGGACATTCAGCTGTGGACATCACGATAAGTAAGACATATCGATAACTATATTTGTAACTATATCTGCATTTCTGGAAGTGTGAAGACAAGTGGATTTTGCTGTTTTTTTTTTTGTTTTTTTTTTTTTTTTGTTTTTTTTTTTTAGTTTAAAACATTGCAGAAGACTTTAGAAAAAAGCAAAGGCATGTTTAATATTGAATGATTTCATTAGATAAATGCGCGCGTGTGTGTGTGTGTGAGAGAGAGAGAGACAGACAGACAGACAGACAGATAGACAGAAAGTATTCTCTTGCTCCCTCGTCATCTTCCTCACGGGACACAAACAGGCGGTTGCGAAAGGCGTGTGCTCTGCTTTCTAAAAGAGTAAAGTGGGAAACAAAATACATCATCTATTAGGAGAGATGGGTACCAACAGACATGGCTATAAGAACTTGAACCAATTTGGCACTATAATATAATATTAATGACAGATCCACTTCTCTGGGAGATTCTTATTCTTATTTCCAGTCAACGTTATGTCATGAATTTCATCTGTAAAAGGAACGTTCTTGCCCATAGGCATATTTATATTCTTAATATTTAGGGTGTCACTGTTAATACAGTCGGTTGTTGGTTATCAACAGCGTTAAAAGAAAAATTCACAAAATGTATTTAATAAAAACAGTGTTATTATTATGGTAGGCTATTATATAAATCTGATGTAATAATAATAAATTACCAATGGGAAGCGTTTAAAAACAATTAAGAGATTCATGCTTAAGTGAAAGTTTCTAAGCAATAAAAACATATAAATGCGATTAAAGCAAGTGTTTAAAAATATAATCTGAATCTCTTGAAGGCAGGCAACAATGCTTTCAAATATGAAAAAAAAAAAAAAATGACTAGCACTTGATGTAGGGTAACGATACAGACATCCAGAGATATTGAGACTTACAGGCTATCGGAGTAGAAAAAGAAGATAGGCGAGCCCGAGTGCGCTTGATTTTATATAAAATGCCTCGAACTGTGATGCTGATGAAATCGGAAAGCGAACCACTTTTACCAACCGAGTAACTTCATAACGAGCAGCCGAAAGATTTACAAGAGTGCGACGCCCCTAGTGGAGAAAACCTGCAGACACACCTGAGCACAGCGAAATCACGCCTGCAACTTCTCTTTATGTCTTTATTCTAACGCAGACAGATACAAACACAGAACAGATAAACGCATAAATAAATAAATAAATAAACAAATAAATAAATAAACAAACAAATAAATAAATAAATTCACAGATTTCAAGTTCTATAAAAACAAAGTGACTCATTGATTGGTTCTGTTAGAAAAATTACATGTAACATGAGATTTCCACCGAATGAAACAAATTCACTACAGACCCACAGAGCAGTGGCTTATTTGTGATTGCAATTATTTTATTAGAAAATGTGCATGCATTAGTGTTTCCGACATATGTGTGTATCACATCATTGGACGCTTTGTTCTAATACTGCGCCACGTAAATACTAATGCTTTGCACGGTATTATTAAAAATGCATGTCTATAAATAAATAGATTGTCTCCACAGTTGTTAGTAAAGATAACAGTTGAGTGCATGAGTTTGGAACACGCCTTTATAAAACACGACACCGTCAATTAAAGAAGGCTTTGAATTAGGCGATATAATGACTGATGAGGGAAAAGTTAAGGATATAGCTATTAGACATGGAATTATGGTTTATCTTTGGTTTAAGGATTCTATCTGACCTACATGATAATCTCGACTTCATTATCATCAATCATCGTTATATACTGCCTTTATTATTAATATCCATAATTTACTATATGAATACACGTAAAAGAGACCTAAAATACAGGGTTAGCCTATTTAAAAACAGGCTATAAATAATTGAGGGCAGGGGAAAAAATAATATTTCAGAATGTGGCATTTTCCAGTTTGACTTTGTGCCAAATGAAGCGGTCATTATTATTATTCGTACAATCAGATGCACTTTATTTCCACTCGTTGTGATTTTACATTACTTT